>APFE030642265.1:0-44600 GCA_000404065.3 Pinus taeda | reverse complement strand
CTTCGCACTTCGCATCGGTAGACGAGTTATGAACTGTAGGTCCTTACACTTACCCTCAAGATGATCATGCATCTGATGGAGATTGCATGTGGTCCTGATCTTTTCCATTACTCCTTGCTAGTACTTTGGCATGATTTACATGTTCATCTATTCACGAAAATGCGTGTTCGTCCTCCTGCGAAGACATCTTCGCATGGTCATCCATTCGCAAAAATTCATGTTCTTCTATTTGTCCGTACACGAACACATCCTTGCATGTGCTACCATTCTTTTGTTCATGATCACATATTTGCATTGTTGTCCATTCACGAACACATATCCTTGAATGCATCATTTGTTCATTTGTTCGTTCGTCCGTGAACAAATCTTCGCATGGTCGTCCATTCATGAACACATATTCACATGGTTGTCCATTTTTGAACATGTCCTTTTGCATCTACTCTCCTTGTTCATCCCATATGTCGTCGCATCATGTCTATTCATGTACCTATATATGAAATTACTCATGATGAGATGACATTAAATCCATAAACCTCCTAGTCTACCATGATGCTTGATCATTTTTAGATCTAGGTGACCGGGACAGAGGACAAGGTTATGAAACCACGCGAAGCAAGTTTCAAGATGGGATACGAGTTCCAAGCATTGCTGGAGAAAATTGCGCAGAAGTCACTGGGAGGCAGAGACATGTAATATGGATCGGTAGTGACTGTCTGCGGGATATGGCTTGGTTGGAGGATTGATCTATGAAATTTTTGGAGGGAAGCAGTGCAGGTTGTGGGAAGGCTTAGCAGGAAAATATGTGGAGTTTTTGGAGGGAGTGGGAAATGGGCTACAGGATCTTGGCAGCAAAAACTAAGTAGTTTCTGGAGGGAATTGGTAGCGGGCTGTTGGGAGATACTGGTAGGAAAAACTGCGTAGTTGCTGGGAGGCTAACTTGCCAACCACCTCTACATAGTTTCTTAGCTGAGTGGATTGCCGGGCTGCAGGAGGCTTGCTCATGAAATCTGTGCAGTTTGCTGGGTGAGCAGTCGACTGTTGACTGGTGACTGGCTAGGAAAACCATGCAGTTTTATAAGGGAGATAGGGATGGGCACTACGTGTCTGTTCGACCTGTCTGTGCAATTTTATGAGTCAACGAAGTGGGCGAGGTTTGTAGCCTCTCTGTAATTTTTGAGGGGAGTGAGTCTCGGGGTGACTACCTAGTCAAAGTCTTCGGTTGACCAACAAGAGAGTCGATTGATCAGCGTGCGGGCAACATAGCTTGTAATGGCTTGTTGGATGCTTCTGTGCTATTCTGGGTAACAGTCGGTCGAGTTGATGGTGGGGTGGAGGTCTGACTGTTAGAGGGTGATATGGTCATCAGAACTTTAGCAAAAATGACTAAGTGTGTGAGTGATTGAATTTGTGCATACATGATCTTGCAAACACAATGACATGACTTGATAGAAAGATGCCTCAAACCATCAAGAGACACATGTTCAACATGGCTAACCAACGGTGTGAATGACAAGTGCAAAACTTGTGATAGATTGTTGAAAAACTGCGACGACGCTTGTGTGACAATGCATACAACTTCGTGTGTGAGCATGACAGAGGTTTTCATAGTGAACAAAACATGTACACATGAAGTGAAGACCTTGTGCACGACCAGAAAATGGTCGCAAGCATGACATAGAATTCAACATGCAGAAGACAATAGTTGGTCGAACAAGTGAAAAAGAAGCACGACATGTAGAGGCAACACATAAAGTGACTTTTTGTCTCTACGCACATGCATGTTACTAAGGACATGATGATATGATAATGACAAGAAATCCTACAAACTCAACTAAAAGGTGTACTTTCAAAGATGTTCAGTACTTACCATACTTACTCTCAAGATGATCATGCATCCGATGGAGTTTGCATGCAGTCCTTATCTTTTCCATTGCTCGGTTCCTTGGTCCTTCTCCTCAACACCTTGGAAGTGATTTCATCATGTCACTTTTTCCTGTAGTCACTGAGAGGTAGATATACGCAATTTCAGCGGACAATGCATGTTGTAGGAAAGAGGCCCTGGGAGGCCTATCTGCGCAATTTCTGAGTGTAGTGTTGTTGGACTTCTCTGCGCATTTCTGGAGAGCAGTACTGGGTGGGGCCTCTGCGGGCTGTGGGGTTTCATCAGGCAAGGGAGGTTGGTGTCTCTGCGCACTGCGGGGTTTCAGCAGGTAAGGGAGGAAGCTTGATGGTTGTAAAAGAAAAACGCATAATTACGAGAAGCTAGATGAGGCCAGGTTTCTTGTGAAAATGGCTAAGTGTGAGATTAGTGAAACATATGCAAACATTGATAGGACTCGACTGTGATCCCACTCGGACACATAGACCATCCAGAATACGTAATACAGACTTTTCTTGATGCAAAAACCTTTGTGATGTGAGTGCATGAGGTGAGTGTGAAACATGTCTATGTGATGACAACCACTCATATGCACACAATTCCCTTGAATCAATACAGAATTTCATTTGCATGATGGACAACAATCACTACTCCTAAAAGTGACATATGCTACAAAAGGATGAGAATGCGGAAAACTCTTTAGGTTCATGGAGGGGAGCTTGAAATCATCATGTTACCAACAAACGCCAAAGGATGATTGATCGTAGGATCCAAAGTAGGCTTCAAAATTTGCATGCAAGCCAAAATTTTGGAGGGTGGTTGTAACCACTACAACACCACAATAGCTTATAGATCATGTAGTCATTCTTGAGGACATGTGACTTGGATGCATGAGAATATTCGAATAATTGGAGGAGTTTCTACTATCATTTAAGGAGTTATTATGTAGCTTATCTCTCTTATTTATATTAGAGTTGTAACACACCCAAGATGGGGTATCATTCTTTTTTCAAATCTCTATTTTGATATTTCCATCATATTCTACTTGTTGATATCCTTCCAACAATATAAATTTTACTTCATTTTGAGTTTTGGGTGAAAATTTATAACCCTTAGAAGAATTGTCAATTTATGCCAGATAAACATCCACACAATGACATGTGGCTAAACAGTGGAAGTCATATGCCATGTGTCACTACTACATTACATTATGTCAACTAACTTGTGGTTGACACATACAGTCCTTATGCCCATGTGTCACGCCCTACTAGGCCACCTTTGTTGGTGAAACAGGTGCTCTACTGATTCAATATCATATCTAAAACTTTATTTGGTCCTCTTATGTTAAAAGTTTTGTACTTCCAAGTATCAAATATCCAAACATATAGGACATCTAATATCTGGATGTACTATTAAATCCAAAAAGAATGAAGAGTTGGATTTGAATAACCAAAATTTTGGATTATATGGCATGACATGTTGACATGGCATGCATGTTGGAAATATAAGTAGTTTCAGTCTTCATAATTGTTATTATACTCATTTCAATATGTATCTTATATAACAAACAAAAGAAGAAGAAACAAAGTTATTATTTAAAGCATGGGTTTCATGCCCTTTGTTGGTGGTATTCTAGATAAAATCATGTTCTTCATGCTTCTAGAGTTTGTTAGGTCATAGGATTTATTATCATGAGTCAAGAGAGTCAAAATCATGTTTATAATACCCTTATGGGCAAAAAGTGACTCGTAAAAGAATTTACTTTAAATCTAGTAAGTCTCGAAAACCTCCAAATTGCAAGTCAGCCTTAGCAGCTACAATACGACCTAAAATAAGGGAATTTGAACCCTTGGGGGTCAATTCAATATCTCAAGAAAAGGTTTGATCTACAACTAGGAAGTAAGAAGAAAAGTATAGTGAATGTATAGAAGTTTTTGGGCTCTATCTCTCTCACACGTGTGAAATATTGGGTTTCAACAACTCTAAGAAATGTTATAATTGCAAGCCCAAATTGCATGAGAGAAAGTTGTAGTATCAAGTTGGTAGAAGAGAAAATATTTTGTTTTGACATTTTTTACCTTGGAAGGATTTGTCTTTGTCAAAGAAGGATCTCTTGAAGAGCTGAATTAGGGTTTTTGCAATAGTTATAGGGCCAAAGCTACAAGGAAAATTTGCAAGTTGAAGTTGTAGGGTTGAAGCTAGGGATGAAGTTGAAGTTGGAAGTTGGATGAAGCTATATTGAGCCTTGTTAATCTGATCTATCTATAAGGACTTCTTGAAGGGTTGACTTGGTACTTGGAGGAGGACTTGGTCTAGGTATTGGGTCTTGGTTACAGTTTTCATGATTTCCTTTTAGAGGAGTTTTTCCCTAGCTTGGAGCCTAATTTGTGTCCATTTTCCTTTCTGTTTTGATATTGATATTTGTTTGATGAAAAGATATAACAAAGAAGATAAATAAATCTTACAAGCAATTAAGGAATAAGGAAAATTTGAATTAATAACTACCACATTGCATTTTTGTTGGAAAATGTAACTAAGTTTGGTCTTCTTTAATGTATTTGAGTCATCATGTAAAATACTTCTCAAAAGAATAAAGAAAAGAATTATTATTATTATTATTATGACTTATTAAAGCATGGGTTTCATGCTTGGGTCACCATGTTTTAGGTCAAAGTCCCCATTGAGGACTTCTAGGATTTATTTTGAGTCAAAAGAGCCATTGTACTTTCAAAGAGACCCTTCTTGGTCTTTTGAATCATGTAAAAAGGTTAAGTATTGAGTCAAATGTAATTTATATATCTTCCACATCAAGTCGGCCTAGAAGAGATCAAGTCATCCTAAGGACATCTATTCAACCTCCCTTGAAACCTATAAATAGAAGCAAGTTGAATTCATTTGGAGCACACACTCTCACTAGAAATTTCGATATCTCTTGAAGCCAGAAGAAGTGTGAGGTAGAAGAAGAAGGGGAAGGAAGTGTGAGTTAGGTGGAGTCTAAGGAGTAGAAGAAAAATGAAAATTTGGTACCTCTCTCTCTTTGTTTGATGCCCTAGTTTGGGAGATCGAAGTCTTCCATGTTTTGCTGATGCTAGAAGATGCTACATAGTCGAAATTGCTAGAAGAGAGGTTGAAGATCTGGGAGGTTGACTTCGTGTGATGGGAAGGTTTGGTATTTGTCTAAGGTGATGAGTTTGAAAGAATACTATTGAAAGGAAGATAATTTTGACTGGGTTTTCCCCTCAAGGGGGGTTTTGCCCTGGGATAGTGCCTATATATGGTGTCCATTGTTTTATGTGATTTCATTTTGTTAATTTATTGATGAACTAAAGAAAGAAGATATAAAGATAACTTATTAAGAATTCAAGAACATCACAAGAAATTATTCAGTATAATAAAATCTTTCCGCCTTTCTGATTTTCTAAGATGGTTTCAGAGCTTTGTTGAAGAAAGAATGAAAAGGAAGTCTCAAGCACTTGATGAAGGAACCATTCAAAAGAATTATCTCAGGGAAGGAGTCTACTGTATTCAAGGAAGATGTCTAACACAATCAAGGGAGACAAAAAACTTGAAGGAGCCTCAAACTATAGGTTTTGGAAGAAGAGGATTGACCCCATCCTTGAAAAGAACAAGGTTCTAGACTTGGTCAAAGGAAAAGTGAAGAAGCCTATAGAAGGCTCTAGTGATGATAACAAAGTAAAATTCAGGGAACTAGAATTGGTGGCCATGACTCTAATTGTAGAAGGAATAGAGTACAACCTTGTCCCATTCATAACCAACATCAATCATGCTTAGGAAATGTATGAAGCCTTTCAAATTTATTCGCTATTAAGAACATTGGTCAAGTAGAAAGTTTAAAAAATTATCTAAGGACAAAAAATATGACTAAAGAAGACACAATGGTCCCTTCTTTGTGAAAATAGAAAGAATTAGGAATGATCATTTGGCCATTGATGAAATTATTCCAGACAAAGAACTTGTGATCACTGCTCTATTAGGGTTTCCTACTGCTTGGGGTGCATTTGTTGCAGGACTTAACAGTTGGAAGGAAGCTCACACTTTTGAAGAACTATGGATGTTGGGACAGGGTTCCCTAGGGTCAATTTTGGGGCAAAAGCCCAAGTTTTGGGGCAAAAAGTCCCAGTTTTATTTTAAAAAAGTGTAAAGTCTCTGAAAAATGTGGTCGTGGAGCACGTAGATGGTGAAGTATCATAAAGGGTTTTACCCTTTTGTTATGTAAGTTGTGTCAGCTTACCCATGGTCTGTGTACCATGGGATTGTATAAGTAGAAGAGTCTTAGAGAGTCTAAGGCACAATAATGATGATAGAGAAAAATGAGATGTAATGGGTCAATAATAGAAAGAGCGAAGAAGTATTAGAGTAGAAGAGAGGCTTTGCGACTGTGTGCACAAAGGCCTAGAGTAGAGTCTGCAACTGAGCGCGCAGACCCTTGCAGCTATGTGCACAGGGAAGTCTTGAGTCTATAAGAAGAACTGAAGTATCAATAAAGAGATTATTCTAGAAAAATTTGTGTTTTGTCTCTCTATTTCTGTTATGAATGAATGCGCTATTTTGTATGAATAATTATGGGGTTATGAATTATTACTGTATTGATGCACAATTTCACATGATTTACATTGTCATATGAATGCAAGTAATAATAACTGTTTACACAAAGAATATCTGGTTGCTTGTTAATGTTATCAAACACTTAAGCAAATCTGGGTAAAACAAAACTAAGGGTAATTAGAGAAGTGCGTAAGTGGAGGATTTACCTGTTTAGGGTCCACGAAGGATAGTCATGAACATTTACAGAGGTATAAGATCTGTTTAAGGGAATTTATATCGATAATCCGTAAGGGCTTATCGATCTCCACGAAGGCAGGTTTAGGTCACAAAACAACATCACACTCATCTTTGGGTGTAGAAACTTGGTTCCAACATCCCCTCACACTGCTTCAGGTGGGACTTTAGTCTGCGCTCCATGGGTTGATGCTGAAAGGGCCAGTAGTGTAGGGATTTGTTTGATAAACTTAACTCTAAACCTAGGTCAGGACCCCCTAAGCCAACAAATGGTTCCTCTGCCAGGACTGGGTTCTACATAAAGGGATGTGTGATGTTGCATCACTTGAATCCAACAAAGAAATAAATTTAGGAGTGGTTGGATAGACAGGAATTCGCGGCGCAAGAAATAGGAATCCACGATTGATGAAATAAAAATGGTTGGATAGGTATATGTACACAGAGATACACGAAATTTTCTTCTATTCCTTCTTGATCGAGCTATACGAGTGGATCGCTAAATTAGCGAACAGATAGGGAAGGTGGAGGCTTGACGGTCCAGTGGTGTGGACGTCAGAGTTAGTGCAGAGATTGGAAGCCTCTGAAGATAATATTGCGTGCACTGTTGATCATTGGCTTGATCGTGTCATCGAAGAGTTTGTGAAAAAGTTCAGGGTAGGTACCTCGGTTGGCTACAACGAAGTAGAGCGGCACTTCTTCAAGGGACTATGAGGTAAGTATTTAAGATATTTGAATACTTGGATTAAAAGGCTCTTGTGTGAAAAGCGGGTTATGCAATTACCTTGATGTTTGGAGCTACGCAAAGTGGAACCTTATTCAAGGATAGAAGGAGAACAGGTCCTAAATATAGCCTGCTGATTGAGCCTCCTCTAAGTGACAATGAAGGAGCAGCACAAGCTTCTCCATAGAGTGCTATCTAGTTAATAAGGCAAGGTTTCCCATGAATACCCCATCTGCCCACACCACCTCCATCTTCACCTCCACAGCATAGCCCTTCGCCCACACCACCACCACCTCTGCCACCATTCAATATGGTGAATGCAGTGAAGTTTCCCATTTTCAAGTGCTTGGCTAATGAGGACCCAGACTAGTTTTGGTTTATTGCGAAGGCCGTATGGACAGCCCAGAACATTGCAGATGATCAGATGAAGAAAGAAACATTGGTTATTGCTTTACAGGATCACGCGCTAACGTGGTACGTTAAGTATTGCATCGACAACCCAACAACTGCATTGGAAGACATTCAGACTGCGATGAATAAGGAATTCAGTAGACCCAAGTCTGAAGTGAAATCAATCGTAGGATTCAAGGAAATCATGATGAATCCTAGCAAGACACCCTGGGAGTGGGATCAAAGATTGAAATGGAGGATTTGTGAAGCTAACATGAATCTTGAGTATGGGTAGCACCGCGAATGGTTTGTGGCTTTTCTCTTGCCTCATTTAAGGGTTTCTTTATCACAAAAAAAGATTTGGATCCAGGAAGAAGCCTTGGATATAGTGATGAGACTGCATGAGACACTGATTCAAGATGCTGCTTTAGGAGTTCAACAGATTCACATGAAGCTGCAGAATCTTTGCCTAGAATTCCAAAGTTTGAAGAAGGGTAGATTGGCTTGGCTAGAGGTGCACGAAGAAGTTTGGTGTCTAAAATGTAAGAGCCAGGGGCATGATAAAGATCACTTGCCTATATTTGCAAATTATGTTGCAAGAGGAGTGCCAAGGCCGAAAGATCAAGAAGGGCCAAGTATGGGGCCTGCACTGTGGTGTGCTATATGTTAGGTAGTTGGGAAACATGTGACAGATAATTCTCACTTGCTGCAAAAATTTGTACAGATACTGCAACAACTCTTCTGCAACTTTTGCAAATCAATGGGTCACAATTGGTGTAATTGTTGTAGTTATGAGATGATGATGGAAAGAACACCCGCGTGTCGGATGTAGATAGAGACTCAACCTCTGGATCAAGGCACTGGGGGAGCACGAGGAGGATATTAGGGGCATAGACAAGGAGAGGCAGAGTAGGACCTACAAGAGGTTAGGGACAAGTTATTTGCTAAAATTGTGGAGGGCCAGGACACTACACATGAGAATGTACAAACCTGACATGCCTGTCGTGCTGATACTGTACTCAGTTTGACCACGCAACAAAAGACTGCCCTATATTAATAGGTAATATGTGGGAAAAGGGGATGCAACCTCAGGAGTGTACCCATAACTTGCAAATGATGAGGGTTGAATCCCATGAAGAGGATCCTAATGTGAATATTGTGCTGCGTAGTGGAATGACGACTAGTAAGGATAAGGGAAAGTAGCCTGAAGAAAGTGAATGGGTCCACAAAGCTCCAGAAAAGGAGGTTGGATCTGATTTAGAGCATGCAAAAGAAACCTTCATGGAAGTGAAGAAAAGCTTCACTGAGGCTTCTACCTTAGGAAGTTAGGATCAACAGTATGAAGAAGTGGACCCATCCATGCTTACTACCTTTTTGGAGACTTGTATGAAGCTGCTACGTGATAGCAAGGCCATGAAAGGATTACAAGAGTTGATCAATAAATGTGTCAGTAAATAAAATTCTCTTGCGAGACCATGCGTGGTCAGGAAAATTGGTAAGCATAAGGTAAGAATAGGGCGTGAGATGAGGCTTACTACGCAAATAGGCGAATATGAAATGGACCAAGTTATTTTTGATCTTGGGTGAGATGCGAATTTTTTTCCTAAACAAACATGGGAGAGAATGGGGAGACCTGCGTTGTAGTGGTCTCTGATTCAATTGAGGATGGTGAATCAGCAAAATATTATCCCCATGGGAAGATTGCAGGGAGCGATAGTAGATATTGAAGGCGTGAGTGCATTGGTTGATTTCAAAGTGATAGAGATTGTTAATGACAGCAATCCCTACCCCATGCTCCTTGGGATTGACTGGGCTATTGACCTGAATGGGGTGATCGATTTGAAGAAGTGGACAATGTCATTTGAGAGGAAATTTCTCCGCATAGTAGTATCTTTGGACCTTGCAGAAGGACTACGTTATACTAAACCGGTCCATGATTATAAATGTGATGATGATTTGGACCAAATTTACAAAATAACAATGCGAGACCAAGATTGGGTGAATTTGACAGCTGATGGATACATTGCATGGAAACAAAAAATTTCCTGCACATCGGATTCAAATGAAGAGTTTGAACACTAGCAGAATAGGTTACATGAAGTATCTACGATGCGTTGTAACATGATGACTAAATCACTACGTTGTGTATCATCGGAGGTAAGGCGTTTGCCTTATTATGATGGTCTAACTGATGTAGATAAATTTTTGGATGCATTTGAAAGGGAAGTGCCTGAGAAGCATCTCTTCCAAGAACTGGATTTGGCGCTGCGCGCTACGCCCGCAAGATGGTGGGGTACACATAAAGACAATTTTGAGGGGTGGTGTGAGTACAGAATGATGATGAGGGTGTGGTTTGGTCACCCAAAAGTGTGATTGATAGAGAAATATGATGGGAGGAGTGATCCGTGCAATCACTTAGCAAAATGGACTAATGATTATGGGGTAGAGCCACAACCAGAGTGGGTGCATTTGTTCTGTCATACTTTAGATGTAATACCAATGAATTGGTACTTGGAAACCGAGCTCCGCCATGACATGGATGAATGGGATATCTTGAGATAGGGATTCTTAATGACATTCAACTTTGAATATGGATTCAAGTGCATCAATGAAGCGTTGCAGAAGGTCAAGGCAATGATCTTCAGAATACCGTAGGATCCCTTGGATTTGATTCAACCAAATTGGACCACCTAGCTATGCCATGCGGTGGAGTGCTACAATGTGACTACTGAAGAAGAAGAGGAGGATCCAAGGAAAATTAATATCCCAGAGGCAGAAGGTCACCGTGAAGTTGAGGGGCCATAGATAGAGAATCCAGATATCACCACACCACTAAAAACTAGACAAGTGAACATTGGAATAGAGGCAGAGTCGAAGTTTATGAAGATAGGGGACTACTAGGATGATGCTACGGTGGATAAGGTCACTGAGTTTCTCTGCGAGTACCAGGATTTGTTCCCTACAAAGTTTTCAAACCTGAAGGGGATAATAGGCGATTTAGGAGTGATGAAAATAACATTGAAACCAGATGCGAAGCCTGTGAAGCAAAGGCCATATCACCTTAATCCTAAGTACAAGGAAAAGGTCCACTTGGATTTGGACAAGATGTTGGCAGTGGGTATTATTGAACCAGTGGAGGAGTCCGATTGGGTAAGTCCTATGGTCGTTCAGGAAAAGAAGGAAAAGGATGAGATAAGGATTTGCGTATATCTCAAGAAGCTGAATGATGCTTATGTTCATGATCCTTTCCCAAATCCATTCAAAGATGAAGTGCTGGATAATGTTGGCAGACAGGAAGCATATCTGTTCACTCATGGGTTCTCTGGGTACCATCAGATAAAAATCGTGCTATAAGATAGGAGTAAGACTACCTTCGTGACTGAGTGGGGATGCTTTTAGTATACGGTAATGCCTTTTGGACTTAAGAATGCACTGGAAATATTTTCATGCGTAGTCATTGCGACGTTCAAATAGTTCATTCACAAGTTCTTGGAGGTATATTACGATGATTGGATAGTGTTTGGACTGGTAAAGCACCATGTAGCTAGTTTCCACTTGATGCTGGATATGTGTCGAAGGTATTAGATTGCGCTAAACTTGAAGAAGTGTTTATTTTGCATCCCTTTCAAAATCTTGTTGGGTCATGTAGTGTGCAAACAAGGCTTAATGGTGGACCCTGCTAAGATCGCAGTCATAATTAACTTGGAGGCACCAAGGAGTGTTAAACAGTTGTGCACAACACTGGGTCATACTGGATACTATCGAAAGTTCATCAAGAGCGATGCCCAGATTATCGTGCTGATGGAAAAGCTATTGAAGAAGGACGCTACATTCTGTTGGAATGAGGAATGTTAATGGAGTCTGGATGTATTGAGAGAGAAAATGGTCAACATGCCCATCCTAGTCTTCCTAGATTGGAAGAAGGAATTTCATGTGCATGTGGATACGTCATGTATTGCACTGGGATAAGTACTGATACAGGTCAGTGAAGGAGAACTGGATCACCCGATAGCATTTGCGAGTAGGAAGTTCTCTAAGGCTAAAAATAAATATTCGATGACGGAGCGCGAAGGGTTGGCTATGGTGTACGTGCCCCAGAAGTTCAGGAATTACTTGCTCTATAGACACTTTAAGATGTGTACAGACCATTCTGCATTAAAGTACCTAGTCAACAAGCCTATGTTGGGGGGGAAATATGCAGATGGATGCTGCTGTTTCAGGAATACGATTTTGAGGTAATTGTGAAGCTAGGGAGATTGAATGCAGGACTAGATCATCTGTGGCGCATTGAAATAGGAGAGGATCTTACTAATTTGGAGGAGGGACTGCCTAACGCATAGCTCTTTACGTTGCATGTAGTAGATAATCATTTTGTAGACATTATCCACTTCTTGACTACATGAACAACTCTAGAAGGATACACTAGTCGATAGAAGGAATTGGTCGTGTGCACAATAGATTTTTCTGTTATTGTAGGTCACTTGTATAAAATGGGATTGAATGGGATACTGTGACACTATGTGCCCGATTTTGAAAGTAGCAGTATCCTAGTTGAAGCTCACGGAGGAGCTGTAGGAGGCCATTATGCAAGAAAATAAACAACGTGCACTGGGTTGTGTTGACCAACATTGCATAAGGATTCCAAAGCATATTGTAGGGCGTGTGATGCATGTCAGAGAACTGATAGACCATTGTGGAGGGATGAGCTACCTTTGAATCCACAGGTATCATTGCATCCATTCGAGAAATAGGCAATTGATTTTGTAGGACCAATTCAACCTCTAGGAAAGAAGACAAGTGCACAATACATCATTATTGCGACTGAGTATTTGATCAGATGGGCGGAGGTGCAGACCGTAAAGGACTATACAAGGGCAACCACAACGAGATTTTTATTTGAATATGTGTTGACCAGGTTTGGCTGCCCGAACATTTTAATGAGCAATTGTGGTACGCATTTCCTTAATGAAACGATTAGTGCGCTGAAGGATGAGTTCCAAGTTTATCATCAAAATAGTACGCCATATCATCCTCAGTCCAATGGGATGGTTGAAGCATTTAATAAGATATTGGATAGCGCACTGACAAAGGTTTGCAATGCACAAAGGAATGATTGGGACATGCACATACCCTCTATGTTATGGGTCTATAGAACTACTTGTAAGAAACGTATGGGTCAGACACCGTTTAGGTTGGTCTATGGCATGGAGGCTGTGATGCCTATGGAGTATATTGTGCCTAGTCTGTGCATAGTGACATTCACAGGGATGGCGGACCACAGAGCCTTAGAAGAGCAGCTCACGTAACTGACAAAGCTTGAGGAAGATAGATTTTTGGCTAGATTCCATTAGTAGGTACAGAAGGAACATGAAAAGGCATGGCACGACTGGCACATCAAACTGTGCACCTTCAAGGTAAATGATTTAGTTTTATTATATGACAGCAGGTTTGATAAATTTCTAGGAAAATTTCAGATGCATTGACTGGGCCCATACGTGATCAAGAAGATTACTGATGGTGGAGCAGTTCAACTTGTGAAATTGAATGGAGATCCATTTCTCGGAAAGGTAAATGGCAGTCGATTGAAGCCATACACTAGGGATCTAACCCGATGAATACATGATGGTAGTATAGTCTTAGTTCTCCTTGCAGCTGAAAGAAGGTGCGAGACTATAAACTACACTACCCAAGTTGTAGAGCTGCGTGACAGGGGCTCTGCGTGAAACAGGACGATGTCAGAGTACCATAATTGTGAAGGGAGCTGCGCTATAGGGGTGGAGACTGCGTAGCGTAGACAAAAAGTGACTGTTACTGTCATTATTCATGATTTGACTACCAAAAGATGGTTAAAAAAAGTGGGAGACCAATGTTTAAGGCAATTAAGGCTGAATTTAAGAGTAAAATATTGGGAATCTGCCGCCAATCTCTCATTTATGGATGGATTTTGGGTGGAGCGGTCGAATTTGAATTCAAATTCACCTATAAATTAGAAGTGGCCGTCTAGTGAGAAACACGTTTCGTCCTAAGAATTTCTGAGTTGTTCTATTTGTTGCACATGAACCGTGAGTTCTTTGAGTATTTTATCACAAGCCCCATGTTCGCTCAGTGTTTCGAGTCAGATTGCAAGCTTATTTGAGACATCATGTTAGAATGAAGTCTTGCAGCAACTGCAAGCACTGGAGAGACTGTTTCCTCTGAGGGAGATGCCCCTGAAGTTGTGAGTATGGAGGTTCTAGCAACAGTTCCTACGACGTTGAGGTCACCTAGGCCGAAGCCTACGCTGATGAGAGAGGTTCCTAAGCTGAAGAAGGATAAGTAAAAGAGCTGATGCTAGTGCACGAGTCACCAAGGAAACATGTAGCTACACAGGCATAGCGGGAAGAAAAGCTGAGGACGAAGGAGAAGGGGAAGGTGGTCGATTTGGAGGTAGAGGAGGGCACAAAGGATATTGACATTGAGGGGGTGGAACTTGTTGGGGTCCGAGTGTAAATAAATTATTTAATCTCGTTTCCTACATTAATTCATCAATTCGGTGCATACATTTTTCAAGGTAACATGCAAGGTATATGCTAAGCAAGGTTACAATCTTACATCAAACAAGGGTTCACAACTAAGAAAATAAAGCATCATTGTAACAGTATTAGAAATTAAATCACAGAACTTAAAAAAATATTCACAACAATCTATGAAAATCTGTAACAACAATAAGGAAATAACACCATAAATAAAACAACATACATACAAAGGAACCACATAGTACTTGATCAGAAGAGCGGGCCCAACTCCCTGATTAGGGCTGTGATAGAAAGGATTGAAGGCTAGATAATCAGAATATCAATATTGCATTACTAAAAATGAAAATACAGAAGTATCATGTTACATTCTCAAAGCAAAACCTTCAATATTTGATCTGCTCCCCTACTAGCCCATTCTCTCTGATTTGTGTCTTTTAAATATGAAAACAACAAAGGGGAATTTACAATAAGATTGATTACAAAAGAAAGTTGAGATCTAAGAGATCTTTCCATCATGATTTAGCTAGAACAAGTCGAATTTGGTCATTGCAATTGGGGCAATTTGGAAAATGGCCACAATAGAAAATCTGTGAATATATCCTTCGAAGAACCTTTCTTTTCTCCCAATGCAAATCGAATTTCTGAAAACTACCAAATGGGAAACTGATTTGGTCCGTTTTGAACAAAACCCATGCCTCAGATTTTTAAGATTCTTCTTAGTTTTCCCGAAATGTCCAATGTAAAACTATCATGTTTTATTCTAGCAAAATTCTAAGTTGGAATATTTGATTATGCGTTGAAGATGAGATTTGTAATCTGCAAGAGAACTTGGAGGCTAAAATCATGAGTGATGTTATAAAAATTTTATCTATAAAGCATTATTAGCAATATCACCCATAATAATTATCAATCTATTAAAAATAAAGGAGAACAAATATTACTTATCCATAAGAGAATAATTAATTATGAAATGGATATATATAATAAATTATGGTAAATAATGTGATAAATGAATAGTAGAAAGGGATGAAATGGATGTTAAGAAGTGATAATAATAATGACAAATTAGGGACCCAATAGACCCTATTTCAAATCTACCAGAGTATATCCCTCCGTGAAAGGGCAAGGTGAAGGTCTCGAAGGACCCAAATGCCGAACAATTCTCCCTCAACGCTCCCTTGTTGCTGAATAATATTACCTTTGAAGGTCTGTGATTGGTGCAGTTCCCACATTTGAAGCTTGAATACTGGGATTTGGTAGAACTTGAGCGGTTCCCCCACCTTGCTACTGACACCTTCATGCAGAGGGTTTTCTACAAGGAGTCTAGAGTGACCATGTTGGAGCCGGTGGAATGGATTCATGGAGTCAACAAGTCAGGGTTGCTAAACTTGTTATGGATGTCGCACTACCATCAATCAAACATAAACCTAATAGTCATCAGGCAATTGCTGTGCCTGATACACGATGGGTGCTTGTGGCTGAATGAGCTGATCCCCATAACCGACACATTGATCCACAGGATCACATTGTTGCTGCACCCTAAGCTGAATTCAACCAAGGCATTTGGCAGAAAGACGAGCGAGTGCAACCTCATTTAGAAGATGAAGGACAAGTTTTAAGCTTGTCAAAAAGTCATGCAGGTTTTCAATTACCAGCATTACCGACCCCGTGGTCAAGATTGCCACACAAATTTTGGCTGGCAAGATGATGAGAAAGTGTCGCGCGGATGAGGTGTCAACACCAATAGTTTCTTTGACAGCTCAGTTTGTGGAATGCATATAGTTCAACTGGGCGTGCTACCTGTGTAGTGAGTTACTCACGAACTACAGAGAGGCGTAGAACGAGAGTAATACTTTTCACTATTTGTGGCTATTTCTCTCAATAGTGCTGGTTGAGTGGGACTTGCTGGAGGATAGCCAATTTCCTCCTGTGGAGAAGGATTTACCAGAAGCAGCAAATTTCATGTCTCTTTCGGCCACGAAAGTTGCTACATGGGTGATGGAAAGCAAAGTCTTCTGGGTGCTGATGGAGGCGAGCATTTGCATGGTCATCAACTAGAAGCTACGATTGTCACCAACCGTGTTCGAGCAGTTGTCGGGGTACACAAAGTTCAAGGCAGACTTCCATCATGTTTACATCTGGGTGCACAAGGACCCCTACTAGAAATGGTTTGACTTACCCTACTTGTCCACGGATGACATGATTTCAAATGTCATCAAGCACTAGCCATCAGACTGGCACATTCCATCTGATGAGGCCACCGGGATTAGCAAATCTACGGAGAAAAAGAAAAAGGAAGCGTCCAAATAGAAGGTACAATTGTTGGTTGAAAAGAGGAAGAAAGAGGTCGAGGAGAAGGCCCAAGCAGAAGTGGGGCACATCGTAAAAGAACAGGAAAAGCAAGAAGAGCGTGGCTCTGACAAAAGCCATAAGTCTCCTTCGCCCTAAACGGAGGAAGAAGAGTGGTCAAATCAGGGTAGTGGAGATCATCAGGAAAGTACTCCCTTCTAAGTAAAGTGGTATAGGGAGTAGGAGAAGGAAGGACCACACAAGAAGACAAAGGCCTCCAAGTCATCGCTAGATCCCATTACCTTGACAGAGGGTGACTTGGAAGATATTGGCTATAAGGTGCAGGATACAATGGAAAAACTACTGCAATAGTTTGAGCAGTAGTAGAAGAAAGCAATGGTCACCATATAGTCAGGTCTACATGAGCTGCATATCCAAACAACTAGACTTCAGTCTGATGCATGACAAAGCAGCATGACATCCACCAGTTTGGCACTGGGGACCACTCAAGTAGCAGAGTTGGTTTGGACAATGGATCTTCGGGCAGTCGCACTCCCTGATGGAGCTTTGAACATGGAGGCATTTGTTGACAAGGCAATTTTCATCGCTTTGAATAATGTGGGCCTCAACTTGGTCACGCTCTCCACTGAGTTCCTTCACACCTTGCAAGAAGGTGTGATCGTAGAGCTTAAGGCCCGGGAGTAGAGTGCATTGAGCATGATCAATGAATATAAGATGAAAAACGAACAAATGTTCATTGAGAAGATGACAACATTGGAGGCATGGAAGAATGTGAAGGTGCAAAATGAGTGGACTGCAGCCATGGTGACTGAGGCATGCAGGACAGTCCCTGAACTACATATCCTAGAGGAAGCGTTGGTGGACAACAAGATCAGAAAGTTGGCTGCAGGTGTGCATGAAGCAAAAATAGAAGTGGCCAAGGTTTAGTTTGAAATAAACCTAAAGATAACAGAGATTGAGTTGAAGTCACAACCTTCAACTCCACCAGAGGTCAGAGAACAGCATGAGGAAACTATAAAGGATGGAGTTGCAACTGCAGATGCCACTATGGCGGATTGTGCCGTGCTCTTTGAGCAGTCCATGGAGGTAGTCATGGTGCTCCAGGAAGATCCTAATCTGTAGAGGTTGAACACGGAAGCCCATGAATTGTAGCAGCAGTATGATGAAGTAAGAGCAATGGCACACACCATCTCTATATCACAGCGATTGGCTAAGATGCATGAGGCAAAGCAGTTGCTCGAACAAGTGGAGGAAACACAAAGGAAAGAGGCGGTCCTCAAGGCCAAATTGGGTCCTGGGCTAGATGAGGCCTATGTTATCTTTGCCACCATTGAGGAGAAGCTGAACAACCTATAGAGGACATAGCATAAGATAAAGGAAGACAGTGCAGGACTAACAAAAAAGCATTTGGTGGAGCAGATCAAGCAGGCAACCACACAGAGTGTGGCTGATGTAGCAGTGGCACAGGTTGAACTGGGAGGTCTCCGTAGTAACATCTCCGCACCAACATAGTGACTTGGGGGTGAGCCACGATATTTGTGTTGGGGGCATGTTGGGACAGGGTACCCTATGGTCAATTTTGGGGCAAAAGCCCACGTTTTGGGGCAAAAAGCCCAATTTTTATTGTAAAAAAGTGTAAATTCTCCACAAAATGTGGTTGCAGAGTGCGTAGATGGTAAGTTGTGTTAGCTTACCCATGGTCCGCGGACCAAGGGATTGTATAAGTAGGAGGGTCTTAGAGAGTCTAAGGCATGATAATGATGATAAAGAAAAATGAAGATGTAAAGGGTCAATAATAGAAAGAGCGAAGAAGTCTTAGAGTAGAAGAGAGGCTTTGTAGCTGTGTGCACAAAGGCCTAGAGTAGAGTTCACAGCTGAGTGCGTGGACCCTTGCAACTGTGTGCACAGGGAAGCCTTGAGTCTATAAGAAGAACTGAAGTATCAATAAAGAGATTATTATGGAAATATCTGTGTTTTGTCTGTCTATTTATGTTATGAATGAATGCGCTATTTTATATGATGAATGATGGGTTTATGAATTATTACTGTATTAATGCGCGATTTCACATGATTTACACTTTCATATGAATGGAAGTAATAATAACTATTTACGCAAAGAATATATGGTTTCTTGTTAATGTTATCAAACACTTAAGCCGATTTGGGTAAAAACAGAACTAAGGGTAGTTATAGAGGGACGTAAGTGGAGGATTTACCTGTTTAGGGTCTGCGAAGGACAGTCGTGAATGTTTGTCGAGGTATAAGATCTGTTTAAAGGAAGTTATATCGATAAGCCCTAAGGGCTTATCGATCTACGAAAAGGCAGGTTTAGGTCACAAAATGACATCACACTCATCTATGGGTGCGAAAACTTGGTTCTAGCATCCCCCCATACTGCTTTGGGTTAGGTTTCAGTCTGCGCTTCATGGGTTGATGTTGAAAGGACCAGTAGTGTAGGGATTTGTTTGGAAAACTTAACTCTGAACCTGGGTCAGGATCCCCTAAGCCAACAATGGACTACCTACAGTCAAGAAGAATTAATGATATCATTAGTTTCTAATCCTGAAGAAGTTTCAAATGCCTACATTTCTCAATACAAATGAAAGAAATTGAAAGGACCAAGGAATAAAGTAGACATGTCCAAAGTATAATTCTATCACTATCATAAGAAGGGTCACTATAGCAGTGACTACCTCAACAATCCAAGAAACAAGAAGAGAGAGAGAGATATCATGCTAACATTTCTGAAGAAAAAAATCCAAAGAAAGTCAAACCTAAATAATCTGATATAAGGGACTTACACTATTGTTACAGGAATAATACACCCTAGGGTATGGGTTGGGCACTCCAACAAAGTGAAGGGAATACACCAACAAGAAGAAAACCCCTATGTTTGAGGTCGTTCCCGTAGGGTCCAAACTCTCTGCTTCCTCCATTGCTTCAAAACCTGCAACTCATTCAAGAAAAGCACATATACTAGTAGTAGTTCAAAGCATGTTCATGATATAGTTGTTAGATCATATAAGCATATAAGTATAAAACATGAAATCATACATAAGTTAGATTAAAACATGAATTAAAGAATTAAGATCATAACATCAGGAACAAGACATAACTTCTTTATTGATGACTACAAAAGAATGTGGAAGAATACAACCTGATTCGTCCATGGATCCAAGTGAAACCTTCCTCTGGATCCATCTTGCCCAAGCCTCAACAATCCTCTTTCAAATGCATACACATGAATGCCATATAAAGAAGAGGGACATATCAATGAGGAAGCAGGGGTTTCCTATAGTTGGGAATGCTGGAGGCACAGGGATAAATTAGACTTGAACAGGAACAAATTGGATATAATGTCAATATCCTATCTTTCTCTCCCCTTAGGCCTTTTCCATGAGGTGTATTTATATCACCTCAAAAAAAAATTTCAGTTGGGATACAGTTAGGCCACGGGCTCCTGTAGGTAGGCTTCCAGTGTAGCCTGTAAACCCCACCCCAAAAATAGGGATTTTATATTTTTTTCATATTTTAAATCATATATAGGAGTTGGGTATAACTGAACCCGCATGTGCACGTGCTTTTTGAAGGGAAAAGTCACGTATGGAATTTAAAATAATGTTTTTTAATAAGTGGACCAAGTCTAAAGGGAAAGGGTTGCCCAAGGCCATAACTTAGGGCATCAAGTATATAAAGGTGGTAAGTGATGTTATAACAGATGCCCCCTAATACATGAGGTTAGAAGGGGTACATGATGGCTGATATGTATTAAGTGTAAAGAAAAATCATACGAGGACTTGGGAGGAGATTACCATATTCCAGCCTGCCAAACTAGTGGAAGAGATTAGAAAGAAATCTCATGTCTGAGGTGGGCATACCCATGCTCAGAGATAGTAAAGCATGTCTGCATATCAAGTGTAGAGTGGATCGAACATGTATACAAGTACAAAGGAAACTGAAAAATACATAGTGGATCATCTGATCATAGATGCAAAAGTACATATCAAGGCCATGTCGCCATATCACATATAGAAGAACTGATCAATGATGCTGAATTAGATATCTAATCACTGAAGTCACATAGTTGATCCTCAAAAGTGCCAAGTCAAAAAGTGGAATAATGGTACTGCATGCAACTCGGGTGCCAACATATAAGATGTTGTTGTGATGAAATACAACATATAAGGTGGATGGTGTCATTGACAATAAACTAGAGGGACTAACATGTGAACCATGGAATGCTGATGCAACTCGAGGTCTTCACCGACTGCTATGGTATATTTCTACACTATGGGAATAAATGAGCTAAATTCGACCATGTGAGAAATCGTTTGATTGCCGGTCATTGATGTATACCATTAACAAACACGAGACAATCATCGATAACGATGATGAGAGTCAAGGTACCCTAGTACAATCTAACAAGTGTGAATAAATGAGTTGAAGTCAAACACTTGAGATAATCTATCAATTAGGAGACATTGATGTATTCTCACTGTCGATAGCGAAGGAGTCTGCCACTAATGAATGCAAACCCTAAGTGTTACACAATATTTTGTCACCGTCCCTATTACCCCTTCTCCCGCATATTGGAGGACCTATTTCGGGACCTGTGAGAAGTGACATAACCTGAAAACACTTGCATTGTGTCCCCTTTAGTATGTACTTCATATGCCCTGAAGACACCTTCTGCAAAATACCCATAAATATAGCCCTTTTTCCATTGGCGTTGTTCCTTAGTGTATCACTCATGCCAATGGGGGAAATCCTCCAAAGAGGGGGCGCCAGCTAGCACTCTGTCTCAGCGTCGCACTAGTGCCAACCCAGTTGGGTAAAGTTTTTAACAAACCAACTTGCGAAGGTTCTTCCTAACCTATTCATGAACTAATTCCAGTTTGAGTTAGTTCAGTTGGGCTTCGAATCTCCATGGAAGGGAAGTAGTTCTCCACCTCTCATGGAAGCTTCCTAATGATAAGGACAATCCCATGAATCTTGTGGGTGATCTTATCTCCTTCTCCTCTCTCTATATAAGCTTGTCTTTTTGCCTTTGACAAGCTAGTTAGTAATTCTACTTTTCAAGCTCCAAATTCTAAGTCCCAAAGTCTGAGAATTGCTAAGCTCATGCTACAAGAGGCCTTGTTCATCCCCATAAGGCTATATCTTTAATGAGGAGATTCTTGTCCAAGTAACCAAGGAGAGAGAGGCTTGTTCCCCATCCCTACAAGCTTTGCAAGGCATGTGTTGCTGATCACCCAGCCAAAGGAGGATTTGACGTCAGAACTTGGTTGTATCTTTCTTTGTTTATCAATAATAATAGACGACTATCATTATGGTTCCACTCTCATTGTCTTTATAATGATGTTTAAGTTGTATCCTTTCTGACTGATACACAGTTGCATTTCTTGGATTTTATGCTTGTATTTGTCTTGTTCTTTGCATGTGCAGGTGTCTGTTCATGAGGATCGTGAGAATTGTGACCAGCTGAAGTGAAAGAACGGAAGCGACGACTCTTCTACAAATACTAGCGTCGGATTCGAGGTAGGCCCCCATCATCGGTCTTTAATTTGCAATTAGGAACCTGCGTGTTAGCATTGTTTGATTGTTGCTAGACCCCATTTAGGCTATTGGGATCGCCTCTGTCCGCAGAGGGGATTTACCTACACAACAATTTGGCGACTCCATTGGGGAGTTGGCTTTTTGCCTTGTTTGTTTGTTTTGTCTTGTTGTTTGATTTGTAAACTTTAGACAGAGCCTGAACTCTGGCCAGATAGCCTTTGAAACGCTATTGATTTTCATTAGTGAAGTAGATCAACGCTACTTCAGTCCATCTCCAGTTTGGTTTACAAACTGAACGGCTAGGAACTTGCCTTCTTTCTTGGTTATTTCCTTGGTTTCTCCTACTTGACTAGCTTTCTGGGTTGAATGCCTATGTTGCTTCTTGCCTCTTGGTGTACTTAGGCATTGCTGAGCTGGCCTTGGCTCTTTTGTTTTTATTTTTCCATAGAAAACTCAGCTGGGGTTAGTTTATAGCGTGACAGTCACACAAGTTAGCGCAAGTTGCACATTTATAACCCGCGCCAATTCCTGAAAGGCGCTTGTTGCAGCCAACAGTCACGCCAGGCCTCTAAATGTTTGAAGTTTGCTTGGTTGTGAACTTTTTGAGCTTAGGTTTTGTCCTAGGTACCTTTTTCAGACTACTTGAGTGTGTTGGCCGATCCATCTTCATCTTCTTCTCCCTTTGGTTCCCAAGTGTTCATGGCTGGAACCATTCCCGTTCATGTAACGACTCGAACAAAGGAGCATCCATCATCCGCCGGGAAGGAGCCTAAGGTCCCCTCAAGTGCTCCTCCATCCAGTTCTGGTTCGCTTCACATCGAGAGGCCTAGTACTGAGACGCCCATCCGACCCCCTCCTAAAGGAGTACTCTGGAGATCATCTTACAACCCAAATGCTCGTGTTGCCTAGCACTATAGCATAGTTGAGGACTTAGCGTAGGCTCCGTCAGCTATGTCCACTTTAGAAGTTCTCCAGAGCTGCCCCCTTCAGAGGAAGTCCCTGCTATTGGCCATCGGTGGCATCGACCCGGCGGATTTGGATTTGATCACCTTTGATCTCGAGAGCCATGTCCCAAAATTGCCTCATCAGATCGCCTTCCTCATACAAGTCATCATCAATTCGAAAACAATTCATCGTACAGTTATTGATGAAGGCACGTCAACATGCATCATGTTTGTTGCTTGTTGGAAAGCGATCGGGTCTTCGATTTTGAGCTAGTCTCCCACGACGCTGGAAGCCTTTGATGGGAGAGAATCTCATCCCTATGGTATCCTTCAACGATTGCCGATTACTTTGGAAGGGAAAACCGTTGAAGTCGAAGTTGAGGTCGTTGACGCAAATCTTACTTACAACCTCCTTCTGGGCCGGAGTTGGACATATGCCATGCGTGCCGTGGCTTCGTCCCTATTTTGTGTTATTTGTTTCCCTCACCAGGGGAAAATTGTCATGGTAGACCAGCTCTCCTTCTTTGCCTCTTCTTCTGAAGGCAATGTGCCTTTCGTGGAGCATACCTCCATCCCCTTCGAGAGTGTGGGAGCCAGGCTCTTCAAAGATCCTGCCCTTATGGGTGTCTTTTCACACCCACCTCCAAACCTCGCCTCTATCAGTATGATTTCAGTTCGTTCTGATCCTTGGGTCCTCGCCCCCATTGACCAGATAGAATCGTGGGGTGAGGAGATTCCGTTGAGTCCCGCCGAGCTCAACTACATCGAAATTGCTGTTGTATCGGCTCCTCTTGCTAAATCTACTTCTTTAAGTGGAGCTCTTGACTCATAAGACTATTCCCCTTGGCTTGGAGAATGTGCCTCCTCGGATCCATTAAAGGAAATATTTCCTTCCGATGAAGCCATCATAGAGACCATGTCTCTTGAGGAACCTTCGTGGTTCAATCTTCATCACCATTCCTTGTTTCTCCCTACCCTTCGGGAAATGTTGGCTTGTCTCGAGCGGTCTGCTCCGTGTCTCCCTTCACAACCCATTCAGACACCCATTCAGGTATATCAAGTTTCTTCTTAAGGGAATTTGGGGAACATTACGCAGACTCAACCTATCGACATCTCTATCAAACCAGGGATTGTCGAGCACATTTACATAGGAGTCACTTGCACTCCTGAGGAAATTCAAATCTATATAGATCTTTTTCGCAAGTTCCGTGACGTATTTGCATGGTCTTATGAAGAGATACCTACGTATCAGGAGCTAAACCTGTTCGTCAGCGTTTACGCCCTGTGCACCCCCAGAAGGCTGCAACAATCAAAGCGGAAGTCGAAAAGCTTCTTAAAGCTGGCTTCATTTACCCAATCCCACTCACAGATTGGGTTTCTAACATTGTCCCTGTGGATAAAAAGCAGGGTACTATTCGCGTCTTTGTCAATTATTGTGATATTAATCAAGCCTTCCCAAAAGATAACTACCCCACACCCTTCATTGACTAGCTCATTGATGAGTGTGCTCGGAGCGAGATATATTCATTTATGGATGGCTTTTTTGGATATAACCAGATTAATATCACGCCAGCTGATCAACACAAGACGACCTTTATCTATCCGTGGGGTACTTTCGCTTATAAAAAGCCCCCTTTCAGTCTCAAGAATGCTAGCGCCACTTTTCAACATGTGATGTCTTATGCTTTTCATGATATCCAGCATATCGTGCAGCCTATCTGGATGACCTTCCCGCTCATTCAGCTAAACGCCAAGACCACCCGTCGCATCTCCGCGAAATGTTTCTCCACTGTCGACACTACAATATTTGACTTAATCCACATAAGTGTGTTTTCTGCGTGGAATCTGGTCGACTTCTTGGGTTTATCGTCTCTCGAGAGGGCATCTGCTTGGATCCCCTTAAAGTCAAGGCCATTTTGAATCGTCCTCCCCTTGCTTCTTTGTGGCAACTACAGAGCTTGCAGGGTAAAGAAAACTTTTTACGACGATTCATCCCAAATTATGCTGAGGTGGAAAAAGGTTTCACATGGTTACTCAAGCGTGACACCCAGTTTCGATGGGATGCCATAGCTCAAGAGTCATTTCAGCATCTTAAAACTCTTCTAGTTTCTTCCCCTTTGTTGCGGCCTTCAAATTACCATCGCGATTACACATTGTATTTGGCCGCTACTGATACCACCATCGGCATGGTTCTGGTTCAGGATGACGATGATGGCACTGAACATGTTATTTATTACCTTAGCCGCAATTTGTTAGACACAGAGACTCAATATGCTTATGTCAAGAAGTTGGCACTGGCCACTGTTTGCATCGTTCAACGCTTCCGTCATTACATCTTGTTGCGTACCACGACAATGATCTCTGATTGCAACCCAATGACCTACATTTTTTCACATCAGTTGCTGAGGGGCAAATACTCGAAGTGGATAGTCATTCTCCAAGAGTTTGACTTGGAATTTACTGCTGCCAAGACTAAGAAATCGCTTGTCTTCGCTGAACTATTGTGTTCTTTTCCATCTACTGCTACCTCCTCTCACTTAGAGGATTCCATTCTAGATGAAACTCTCTTCCTCATCAGCACCCTCAATCCCTGGTACGGGGATATTATTGTCTACTTGCAGACGTCCTCCTTCCATCTCGAGACCTCTAAGGATGCTCACCGATGGATCCAACATCAAGCCCAACAATATCGCATTGTTGGGGACACCCTATACCGTCTCGGCATTGACTCTATTCTTCGCTGATGCTTGACTCTCGAAGAAGCAGAGAGAGTGTTAAATGACTGCCACTCTGGTGCTTGTGGCGGTCACATGTCTGGATATGCCACTGCACAAAAAATCCTCTGTGCTGGCTACTTTTGGCCCTCCATTTTCAAGGATTGCATTCTTGTCGTCCGTTCATGTCATGAGTGCCAAATTTACCAACAGAAGATGCATGCACCCCCTGCTCTGCTACACCCCGTTGTAACCGTCAGTCCTTTTGCCAAATGGGGCATCGATTATATGAATTGTAACCCTCACTCGGCCGGGGGGCATGGGTACATCATCGTTGTTGTTGATTATTTCACGAAATGGGCCAAGGCGATGCCTACATTGTCTGAAGACGGTCACATCGTGGCACAGTTTTTGTTCAACCATGTTATTTCGTGGTTCGGAGTACCCCAAGCCATCGTCGCTAATCACAGAAAGCATTTTCGTAATCACATGATGACCGAGCTAACAACCCAGTTGGGCCTACGACATGATAGTTCAACCCCATACTATCCTCAGGCAAACGGTCAAGTGGAAGCCGTGAACAAGGTTTTGGTCACGATGCTTCAACGAAATGTTGGCATGCATAAGTCCAATTGGCATTTGATGTTGTTCTCTACTTTGTGGGCCTATCGCACCTCCGTGAAGGACACCACCGGTTTCACTCCCTTTCAGTTAGTTTAAGGACTGGAGGCTACCCTTCCTATTGAGTGTGAGATTCCTTCATTAAAGATAGCCGTCGAATTGCTCCGTTATACTACTCCAGTAGAAGAGCGTCTTCTTTACTTAGAGCGGCTGGATGAGACTCATCATCTATCCTCCTTAGCTATTGAAGCACAGAAGAAGCAAGTGAAAACTCACTTTGACAACACTATTCATCCCCGCTCTTTCATCGAGGGAGACTTAGTACTGCTCTATGATCAAGCTAGCGATAAGCTGGGGGTAGGAAAATTCGAGCCTATGTGGCACGGGCCATACATTGTGAAACGAGTTTTGCAAAAAGGGGCCTACGAGCTTATTGATTACAAAGGGAATCCCCTGGATAAGCCCCGAAATGGGCTTTATTTGAAAAAATACTATACATGAGTCCAGGTACTCTCTCTTTTGTATATACGTGTGCTTTCAGCAAGTGTGTTGTGTGTTCATGTTTTCATGTTTTTGTCTCAGTGTGTCAGCGTGATTGCCGCTTATTGTGTCTTTTTGCTTCTTGGACAGATGTCTGGATCGCCTTACGTTGGTTTTGCTGATGGTGCCTCCCACAGTACACGCAACTTGTCATCTGCGGCATGGGTGATATACGATCCTCATGGTGAGTTAGTAGACATTCAAGGGGTTTGTCTAGGCTGTACAACAAACAACGTCACTGAATATAGTGCTATGATTGAATTATTGGCTGAGGCGATTAACCTCGGCATTCGAACATTGGTTGTGAACTTGGACTCTCAGCTTGTTGTCCACCAACTCAACGGGCGTTATTCCGTCAGAGATCATCGGATCTTAAGGTTGTATTTGCGTGTTAAGTTGTTGGAAAGGGATTTTGATTTCATTACTTATCAACATATTCCAAGATAACTTAATACATTAACCGATGCATTAGCTAATTATGTGTTGGACAGGCATTTGCATAACATGTAATTCAACATAATACAAGAAGCATAAAATACAATAAACCATGAAACATATGCATAGATATATATGTGTGTCCAAAATGTTTGCACCCCGTGCATCATCAAAAAATAATACATGTTTTTCTGAATACATCCGGAGACAGCATGTCTCTCAAAAAATATGCATGAAAAGAAAAGCCTAGATATCTAGTCTCAGTGGTGCTCATGGGAGCACGTCACTACTCGTACTAGATGCCTCAGGAGCCGGTGGATGTGAGTTGGCACCCCTACTGTGTACCTCTGGTACGCTAGCGGGACATCTACTAGTCGAGCATAATCTGGAATGCCTCGAGTGATAGCCTCGAGGTTCTGGATAAGCTCCCCTCTGTCACCACCCTCCTCCTCAGGATCTGCTCCTGCTGCTGCTACTACTGGATGTCTCCTCGCAACGGAAGATAGGCTAGCTGGATGCTCTGGGCTGACATCTGCATATGCATATCAAGGTCATTAGGACAAGCATGTACTAACCACAAAAAAAATCGTAAAAATACAAAATAAAAAAAATGAGGACGTACCAATCTCCTCGTCCTAGTCCTCTCCATCTGGTAAGGGAAGGTAAGGATCTCTAATGAAGTCTGTCCCTGCATACGGCCAGTCTTCCACCATGATCAGTTGGCGGCGAAGCCACCCGAGGAACTCCGGTCTAAATGACATTTGTTGGCCGCCACCACCCCTCGGCATTAGTGCCACCCATCGAGCCATTCTCGACTCTTGAGTTTTTGGGTCTGCTACAAAGGCCCCTTGGCCCTGGAAGCTTGGCACACGTTCCAAGAAGAACATCACCAAGATGGAACTGTACCCGAACTGTTGCAGCTTGCCCCACTTGGCCTTTGTCAGCTGCCTCTTTATATTGGTCGTCACAGCTGACGCCCAATTAAAGATCGTTGGGCTAAGGCACTCCATTTCTAATAATAGGTGGTTCTTCATAGCTTTGTGGGGTGCTTGTGCCCCCACAGCTCGTGTAAAGGTGAATAGAAATGCTCTCAGTGTCAGGTCCTGAACGGTGGGGATGTCACCCTTCGAACTTCCCTGCCCATATTTTTCCTCCGAGCAAATTCGAGCCTTCACCTCATCCATCTTCTCTCCATATGGCATGCTCCCGGTCAATCGAGGCACCGGTCCTCGTCGCGACAATCCATTCAAGAAGTAGACGTCAGACACGTCTAACTCCAGCACTTGATCCCGTATCCAGAACACCTATTCCTCTACGTCCCATAAGTCGATCAAGTACTGCAGGAGCTCTGGTTGAGCTCATAAATAGGATAGCATGAAGTATTTTTTGAGCCCACATGCTCTGAGAGCTTCCATGCAATCCTCATCAGCTAGGGCCAATGTGTCCACTTGGTCATGTTCCCGTTCCTTCCATACCATCACCATTTTTGTGGATTGCCCTGCAAATACAAGTCAAAATAAAGCATTAGACTCTCATATAACTTGAAATTGCAGGAAAATGGGGTTTGAATTTGTTGAAATTGGCCAAAAAATGCACGCGGCCATTGGTGCGATTGTTTCTAAAACAGTTGCGCCCATGGGCACGCACCCTATGGGAAACTTGCCCCATTGGCGCGGGTCCATGCCCGAAACCCACGCCAATGGGCGGAACCCATAAAATTAAAATCCTCCCCATTGGAAATGAAAATGCAACAAAAAAAACATTCTAAACGGATGAAAATGAAGCTAAGGACAAGACCGCTTACCTGGCACTGACGGCGCTCGAAATGGTCCACTGGATTGGTTGCAATTGCCAACTGAAGGTCGCACTTCAAAAAGCCCTAATGTCACTCTCCAAAGGTAAAAAGTGAAAAGTAATTTTTGTTCTACCATTTTCACAATTTTATAGCTTTTTGACCCTAAATAGGCTTTAAAAAGTCATTTTATGAATATTTTTATGAATATTTGTGTCGAAAATGGGTTTTATGTCGATTTTTTGTGCAGCGACAAGTGTTTATGCAACTTTCATGGCGAAACGAGTTGTATTTTTTACTTTTTCGGACTCGGTAAATACACGAAAAAGTCACTTTGGAGTCATCTTTTGCTCTTTTCTGACTCTCTAAATGTGAAAAGAATTCCGAGTTGGTCCTCTCGACTCGTTAAACGGGCATGAGAGGCAGTCGTCTTTAAACCCTTTTCCGACTATTTAAAAATGAAAAGATCGTCGGACCCTTGTCATTTACGGTTCGTTAACGGTCATGAAGTGACGTGGTTTTGATCACTTTTTTACTTTTTCAGATCAGATTCACTACTTATGAAAGGTACTCCTCAGTCGTAATGACTGGGTAGTTCTTTCGAGCATTGTTTTATACATTTTCGGGCTCGAGAGATACAACTTTACGAAAAAGGACACCCCTGGAGTTTCCTTTTCGCTGTCTTTTCAAACTCTCTAAATATGAAAAGACGCTGATTTCTTCCTTTGTCAGACTCGTCAAAAACTTAATGACATCGGACTCCGTCAAAATGACGCCTCTCAAGCATATGCTGTCCCCGTCAAGCTTGCCATCCAAAAATAACCGGGGTACTCACCAGAAATTGTGGGGAAATAAAGGAACCGTAATCATCATCGTGTCGGCAGTATGTCGCTCTTGAACATGGCACTCGTCTGCATTCGTGTCTGGGTGGGGATATCTCATTTTGTTTCACACTTGCCTCCGTGGGTTTGCACGTCGTGGATTGTACTTATAGTACCTTGAGGACCATTGTCATTATTGGTGGTACCTCTCGCGTCTGTTAACAGTTTTCATTATTGACTGGTAATCAGACGATGTTCTCGCATGTTCGACTTTGACTCGTATATTCGCATGCTTGAACTTGTACTTTGTTCGGGTCGAGTTGGAGAGCAAGACCCTGGATTTTGTATGTTGAGATCCAGGCTGCATTTTGTGGATTATTATAATCACTACATGACTCATTCACTAGATGGCTGCGACCATGCCTGAGTCTATTCATTGATCCTCATCGGATGGCTGCATCCATACCTGGGATCCAGATCTTTATGTACTCTGTTATGGATGGTTGCACCCATACCATGTACATCATGTATTTGAGCTATCAATTTTACTTCGTGCAGGTTCTCCAGCGGCCGTGTTTTCAAGTCGACCATGTTCTTGTAAAGCACTTCACCCCTCTCTCTCTCGGGCTTCATGCTTTAGGGGGCATCTGTTACACAGTATTTTGTCACCATCCTTGTTACCCCTTCTCCCATACATTGGAGGACATATTCTGGGACCTGTAAAAAGTGACAACTTGAAAACACCTGCATTGTACCCCTTAAAGTATGTACTCCATATGCCCTGAAGACACCTTCTACAAAATACCCAAAAATATAGCCCTATCTCCATTGGCGTTGTTCCACAGTGTATCACCCATGCCAATGGGGGAAATCCTCCAAAGAGGGTGCACCAGTTGGCGCTCTGTCTCAGAGTCACACTAGCGCCAACCCAGTTGGGTAAAGTTTTTAACAAACAAACTTCCGAAGGTTCCTTCCACCCTATCCATGAACTGATTCCAGCTTGATTTGGTTCAGTTGGGCTTCGTATCTCCCAAGGAGGAAAGTAATTCTCCACGTCTCATGGAATCTTTTTAATGATAAGGACAATCCCATGAATCCAGTGGATGGTCTTATCTACTCCTCCTACCTCTATATAGGCTTGCTCTTTTCCCTTTATCAAGCTAGCTAGTAATTCTACTTTTCAAGCTCCCAAGTCTAAGTCCCAAAGTCTGAGAATTGCTAAGCTCATCTTGCAAGAGGCCTTGTTCATCCCTATGAGGCTAAATCTTTAAGGAGGAGATACATCTCCTAGTAATCAAGGAGAGAGAGGCTTTTTCCCATCCTCTACAAGCTTTGCAAGGCATGTGTTGCTGATTCACCCAGCCAAAGGAGGATTTGACGTCAGAACTTGGTTGTATTCTCTTTTGTTTATCAATAATAATAGATGACTACCATTATGGTTCCACTCATGTGACTTTATTATGATGTCTGAGTTGTATCCTTTCTGACTGATACATAGTTGCATTTCTTGGATTTTATGCTTGTATTTGTCTTGTTCTTTACATGTGTAGGTGTCTATTCACGAGGATCGTGAGGATTGTGACCAACTGAAGCAAAAGAACGAAAGCGACGACCCTTCTATGAATATAAGCGTTGGATTCGAGGTAGGTTCTCATCATTGGCCTTTAATTTGCAATTAGGAACCTGCGTGTTAGCGTTGTTTGATTGTTTCTAGACCCCATTTAGGCTAGTGGGATCTCCTTTATCCACAGAGGGGATTTACCTACACAACAGGTGTAGATAACAAAACTGAGGCCATCATAGAAGTCAAAAAAATTCTTTCTAAAAGAAGCCTTATGCTTAACCTAGAGGAAAAATGCCATAACATGCAGGTGGGCATTGAGAGATTCATGGAAAAGTTTGAAATTTTGAGGAATAAAGGCCTTCCAAGTCCTATGGTCATCCATGAAAAACTTATGACCCAATTGGACTATGTTGATAGATTAAGCAAGTTGGCCATGGATCAAGCAAGCACTTTAGGTATCAAGGCCTTGCCTACAAGGAAAGTATTATATGATACTTTAGAGGATCTATTGTTTCTGCAGCATGTGGTGAAACACTTGTTTGTCACCAAGCCTAATTTTTCCAGATACACTGAGGTAGATGAGATCTATAGAAGAATGCTCAAAGTAAAGTTACCTGAGAATGAATGGTGGGAAAAGATGACAAATTTACTATAACTTACCACAGTAAATCTAAATGACATCCAGATGAAATAGGTGAACAGGGTTAAAGAGTAGCAGGTTAAAGAGTATCAGTAAAAGATTAAATACAAAGATGATTTCCAACATATAGATATCAGCCATCTTAAATAGCTAAAACTCAACTGCAACAACTAGCACTACCACAATAATAGGGACAACATGATGCAGTTTTCCAATTGTCTTTGTCTTCATGCTTGAAGATATTTTTATTTCCTTAATTAAATCTCAAGTTGTTATGAGATATTTTGTAATATTTTTTGTATAAATACTTTCCATTTAAAAGTATTTAGGGTGGATTCAAAGACATTTCTATAGACTTGTAACTAAAAGCATAGTGCTATTATATCAAGACTAGATTGGCTTGTTGGATCATGGAATAAAGTTCAGACATTTTATCGGAATCTTGTGTGAAGAGAAAATCAAATAAGTATCCTCTCATGTGTTTTATTTGTTTTCCTGATGTTTATTAATAATCATGTGTTTCTATGAAATCTGAATGGTAAACTAGGAATGATATTTTAGAACTTGCTTTAATGCACTCTATTTTGATTGTTTACCTTCTTAATGTTTTCTACTAAACTATCTTAGTTAGGGAATTCTTAAATGATCCCTTAGTTCCGTAGTTTCTCTTTGTGGTCTATGTAGCAAAGGATTCTTAATTTCTCTTTGTTGATGATCACCTTCTATTCTTCATTCTAATCCTAGTCCAAGGATTCTTGATTTCCCTTTTACCCTGGGTAGAATCATTCCATCCATCAACCCTTTATATATTTTCCTTTTTCTTTGCTAGCCTGCCCTGCGAACAATCCCTTTAATGATCTAATCCAGTTAGGCTATCCTTTGATTGACTCCATAACCCAATGGCTTAAAAACCTAGCTCTATCCACCTGTTCCAAGAATTCCACCACCCAACTTTCAATCAAAAACCAAAATCCTCATGAACCCTAAGAACTAGCCTAAAATCTAATAGAATAAAAGTTAAATTATAAAGAGATTGCCCTCTCTAGTCTTAGGTTGGCTAGAACCTAAGTCTAAAAGATTTGGTTTGTGGTTACCTCAAATTATTTCTTCTTTTGATAACTTCCAGGGAAAAATTCTGAGTGATAACACTCCCAAGGTTCACCGGTCCTTTGGGATTTGTGGATTTAGGTGGGGGGTTCTTCTCTTTGTCTATCTTTCTATTCCTAGTTATTCATAAAAACCAATTCCTATTTAACCTCTAAGCTTTTGCTGAAAAGAAGGCTAGTAAGCAAGCACTTTACTTGCTAGGTACGTAGGTTCTTACCTTCCATGTTTAAAACCCAATTCTTTCCTAGTAAGATAAAAAGGAAATGAGTTGAAACACTCTCATCGACAATGGCACCAAAATGTTGGTACACTAAGATGTCTTTTTACAGGAAATCTTAATTCCTACATTAATTTTCAACCCAAGATAAGTCTTTTTATCTCAAGAGTGTCAGCACAATATATGCAGTGAATTCAAAGGTTAGCTAATAGTAAATTGTTGCAATCACTAATAATTATCTCTTCAACTCAATTCACACAACTCTTAAAGAAATAACTAAGGAATGACTCTGAGAGAACTCTTAACACACACTGCAATTTTGTCTAACTTATTCCAAATCAAATGAATCTAAATGCGAATGCAAAGAATCACACTTGGAAACCTTTGAAAAGAATTAAAATTAACTCACTCAATCAAGAAAGAGAACTGTAACAACTAAACAACAATGTTAATTAATAACAAATCAGAATTAAACAAAAAATCCTAATTGAACAACAACTGAGAATTGAACAGCAAGCAAGAAAATACAATAAATGATTTCTAAACAACAATTGTTCTCCGTAAGTGGATTATGGAAATAAATAAATACTATATCTAATATCTATGATAATATAAATCAGAATGAACAATAATCTACTACTAAAAATAATATAACCAATCCAATCAAAGCATTAGTCAGATACATCACATGGCTAAGTATGAATCAAAATGAATAGCATTATGAATTGGAATCGTCAATCCTTACAATAAGAAAAATGATATTAACTGAACAATAACAATTAATAAATATTCATTGAAAATATTATAACACGATAAATTAGTAGAACTTCTCCTGACCAGGCCCAGAGTCGCCAGAAGTCTCCGCTAAGGAATACTCAGAATATAAGTGAACATAAGTAACCAGATTATAGCGTCATTGTGATTTCAATATTATATGTCTCAAAAAGAATAATTATAGATTACATAAGTCTGAACTGATTTTTTCTTTCCTTTCGTACTTATATATAATAGTAAAAGAGTAAAGTAGATAAAAGCGAATCCTCAAGATCACGGGATCCTGAGGATTACGCAATACATAATCTGATTCTGTCATGAAATAGTATTGGTCCACCTAGTCTCTCATTGCCTTGCCTTCCTTAGACATTTTCTTTCCCTTTTATGTCTTGGTGTTTCTTTGTCAAGTGAACGGCTATTGACCAATCCACGTCTTCTACACACAAGGATAGTAAAAAGTGAGCTTCCTGTGCTAGATTTATCTAATTTGTTACCAAGTGCTTTCGTCCAACTTTAACTGTTATTTCCTTTATTTCAATCCATAAACAAAGAATCATGTAAGGATAAATATGAAATAAACCAATTACCGAGGCGAAAATATACCCTTTTTCTTGACGCAACACAGAGTCCTGAAGTTTTTTGAAGAAGGCTTTTGGAAGCTTGCACTTTCATACTTTTGGAAACCATCTTAATGAAAAAGACTGGACTGGAGTTATTCTCTCTATGAGCGGATTTATATGCATCATGTACTTATATCATTATGTATTGATTTTTTTTATGAATTGATAGCCATTTTCCTTTATATTATTTTTCATATGTAGCCTTTTTCATGCAGTTCTGTATTCATTCATTTCTGACCATGCTTGGATTGTTATTTTTAATACATTGATGGGAAAGTGTTTAAATGATATTTGATGTGATATGTGTTTATCAATTATTTTGATTAACTATTTAATCAAAATAATTATTTCAAAAGCTTTTCATTTCTATTAGTATTTGATTAATCTTCATTCTCATGTACTAAAGATAATCATTGTAGATTGTACAAGTATATGTAAAATCTTGGGTAATATATAGATAGGTGAAATATATATGTATTTTAGTTTAAAACCACCCCATCTATGACTTAGTTTTTGGCAATCAACACCCTATCCATCCTATCACATTTTTATTGGGAAATTGGTCCTATTATATCTAGTTGGAGCCACCAATCCAAACGGATAAGGGATCGTATTCAAGTCCTCGACTGGGTTGTTTCTCCCATCTTGTTGCCGATGAGCCTCTGTACTATAGCAAGAATGATGGAACTCCCAAGGCTACTGACTTTTATTTATCAACCTGGTGTTTGTACAAACTTAAGAGGTATTGACACTATATGTGCAGCATACAATGTGTCGTTCCTTTGCTGTCATGATGTAATGGAGTACATGTACTGAAATCAAACCCTAAACTAATTGCAACAAATGAACTAAAATGGAACCCCTAACCTATTGAAAGAAATAAAGTACAAGGAAAGAAACATATTCTAATTGCATAAAGATCGTAAACTAAATGAAAAAGAAACCTAACTTAACCCTATCACATGTGATGATTTAAACTAACTGAGCATGGAATTTGATCTAGAGAGTGCTAACTATTGTGTGCATGAATAAATATAAGATAATTTTTTCCTTTTTATCTTTTTTCTTCAAAAAAGTAAATGCTAATCTTGCTTGGTTCTTTGGCATGGGAGACAGGTGTTGAAAGGAGTACAATGGTTCAAATGGCTTAGAGGGAAAGTAGGGGCCTAATCTTGGATTATAGTGATGATTTTTCTAAATTCAGGCTCAAAACAAGCCACTATAGATTTTCCTACATGATGTCTATAGGAACTACTAGTTCCTACATGATGTCTAAAGGATCCCCTATTTTATTACAAAAACTAGGATGAAATCTTAGGAATATATCTAGAAGGTGGAATGGAGCTTGTCAAAGGTGAATAATGGAAGAATAAGGCATGGAGGTGTTGGACACTACCGAGAACTCAAGCAAGGGATTCAACATGGGTATATTTTCCCAATGGAAATGGCAATTTTTTTCTTATAAAACGATTGATATTTTAGTGGATTTTGGCAACATGGTTGGATGAGCCTTGGATGAGGCCAATGAGATGAGATATCCTTGCAATGTAGAAGCTCCTGAAACAACACACATTATTGTCTATATCTATCCGCAAATTCATCTATACATGGGAAGGATATAATAAATAACGGAAAATTACTTAGTCTAAAATTCATAAATTTGCAAACTAGTGAGCTAGTAAATCTATCAAATGCCTAACCTAATCAAGTGAAATTGCAATGGGGTAATTTTTTTATTAAATAGATTTTTATTTATTTATTTAATGAAAGTGTAACCAACTCGATTGAAGCTCTTTACTTGCTCTAAAAAATAGAAGAAATTTATTGTTATTTGCTAAAAAGGAGTTCGAACATTCTAGATTTGGGAATACAAAGACTAATCCAAGTAACTCAATGATTAATATGACCTTCCAAAGATTTTCCAAGGATGAAATGATGCTTTTGATCCTGCAAAATAACTTACATCAACCATTTAACCTACATCTACAACAAGAAATCATTAATGGTAAATGCATAACTGGAAAGAAATAAGAACACGATATGCATGTGAATAAGAAGTAAAAAGAAGAAAATAAATGATACAAAAGGGCTCTGAGGCTCCTAGGATGGCCAAGCCCAAGTAAAATCAAAGTCCTATAGAGAACAACGAGACATAGAAGTTGAACATGAAACCAATCTTCACTATTTCTATCAATACAATTATATCCTTGTAAGAAAATACAATGGAGCTACAAAAATACGAGTTCTCTCCACAAGAAGACTAATAAAAATTCTCTCTATACAGGATAATTTGACTAGGTACTTATACAAAATGATTAGGAATCATTCCCCATGAAAGGAGGAATCTTTTCCCACCAAAATCCTTCGATTAGAGGATCTAGTTCCTAATAATAGGAATTTGCATTAAATGGCACAAAACTTCCTAGATTTTCTCAATCATTGGAGTTCCACAGTATGTTCCCTAATTCCATAATATCTTGTTGATTTTTTATTTAAAATTGATCCTCCTATAGTAGGGATAAAGTCCATAAATTATCTCCTCCTCCAAACCTTAATAATCAGCCCAATATTCTCATAATATTAAAAAAATTAATATTAGGCACAAATATGCAATTATTTATAAAATTTCCTAATGAATAATATTAAAGTTAAAAATATATTATCTAATGAAAAAATAGAGGTTTAATGTTGTGAAAGATAGTCAGATGGGCCTTAATTTATGTTTAATTTAGAGGCATGGCCCTTAATTTATGTCTAATTTGGAAGCCCATCATATCCCCTGCTAAAAGTGTTGTTCATCCTTTGAGAAACTTAGTGACCTCATTATGCCTCATTCATGGCTATGGTGGCCTTGCTCTTGCACACTAAGAATCTTGTCTATAAGTTCTGCAAGGTCAAGCCCAAAAATCTATTTGTGCATAGAAAAATCATTTTTTATTGAGACCATTAGCTCGCCTTCTTTTGCTTATTAAAGATGGGTTCCTAAATATTTTTCAGTTTGTCAATGTATTCCACATCCTTATCAATGTTATGGTACCTTGTTCCACCATTTGGACACCACTAAAACCCTCAAAATTCTTTTAGATAAGAACTAGGACATCTTGTAGTAATTCCTGTCAAAACTACAGGAAACCATCTTAGAACTACAAGAAACCTGTTTTGAGCATAAGCGATAGTATGAGCCTAGGGTAGGCTCTCAACTTGACTTCCATGCCTTTCTCCCTTTCTATAACATATTTTAGACCTTGGAAAAAAGCTAAAAAGAGATTATAGACCTCTTGGAAAGCCTCTTTACATCATTGCAGTTTGAATTTTGTTTTCATGGTGAATGCCTTATTGCCTTTTGTTGCCTTCTTCTTCTCTTTTGTGGCCTAGATGACTGCCTGATAGATTTGGAATTCTCTGTTTTGATTAGGTCTCTCTTAAGATTTTCCATCTTGGCGTTTAACATAACTTGTTCATTTCTTCCTTCTTGTAGCAACATTATGCATTCCTATAGTAGTCATTCCTCCTCTTTCAGGGTCTTCTAACTGTATGGGAGTGATGAGAAATGATGAAGAGGGCTTGGATGATGATGTTAGGACTCAGAGGAAGTAGTGTAGGTTTGTGAAAATATATAGAATGATCTGTCTGTTTTTTAAAGAAATTTCAGTACGAGACAAAGTGTAGGGTTTGTTCTTGAAATTATGAAATGGGATGGATGAATGATGGATAGATAGTGGATATGAATTAGATGAAGGGCTTGGAGCATTATGGTGACTTGCAAAAATTTATTCTTTTAAATGTCGTGTCCATTCCTTCAAATCATCACCCTTTATAATTTTGACTTTTCAACGTTGCATCAGTGAAGGAGTGAGCTACAATTAACTAGTTGAAAGCGGTTGAGACTGTTGGCCCATCCTTAGCTTATAAAACCTCATCTCACATGCATTGGTAACAAATTTATAACTAAAATATGCTCAACATAATAGGTCAATAATATTACATACATGTACCTACCTGATGGTTGTTGGAGAGACATGCATGTTGTTGTTGAGTTGATGTTGTTTTACTACTAATGACTCAGGTATATCTTCTTGACTACCTTTTCTTTTTTGTTGATATCATTTTGCTAATGGGTTCTCTTCTTGTTGATGTTTAGATGTTCAGGGACCTATATCAACCTTCCCTAAAGAATACCTGACCTTTTGACCCATATTTCCATCATACTGCCTCTTTTAGCTTCTTCTTGGCCTTCCTCTAAAGATCACGTAGTAATTTAGGACAACCTCTTGTAGCAGACTTGTTTTGTCCATATCTCCCAAATGGTAGAATGGATTGACCTAAAAATTTTTGAGCATGTTTCCATCATCATTATGCACCTCCCCTTAAAAACTTCTTGGTCAATGGATGCACAAATCTTGAGAAGAACTAAAAATTTCTAAAGGTGATGGAGACTGGTTTCTTGGCAACCATGCACTAGAATTTGTTGAAATTTCTTGGGAATGTTACCATCATCCATATGCATCTCCCCATGAAACATATTTTTAAATAGATACACAGATATTGAGAAAATCCAAAAATGGATGTAGGTTATGGAGGTGGATTTCTTGGAAAACATGTACTGGAATTTGTTGAAATTGCTTGAGCATGTTACCTTCATCCATATGCATCTCCCCATGAAACAAATTGGCAAATGCATGCATGGTTTTTAAGTTATGGAAAAAAGTAAATGTTTGCTCTATATATTTTTGTTTTGTGTAGTAAAAAAAAGAATCCTTGTAGTTCTTTTGGACAACAAGCAAATTGAATGAGAAAAGCTTGAGAATTATCGGTGGATGGTGGAAATAGATGAGGGTGATGGATTGGCATGGAATTGGCCTTGTTTGAGCAAATGAAGAGAAAGTCAAAATTTGATTTCTTTTGACTAAGCTTAACCAATTTTATATTTTGGTACCAACTTGTTTTTGTTGCTTGCAGAGGTTGTAGAGTACATGCATTCATTAGAGAGACACATGGATTAAAATATTTATTATTTTTTCTTTTCTTTTATTTTACAGGTCTACTAGCCACCTCAAGGAGGTTTTCAACTAGTAGGTATGCCTTTGTGCCTCGAAGGAGGTTTTGACCAAGGATCTTTTATTTTTTCTCTTTTTTCTTTTTCCCCAACCCATTGAACACCTCATGGAGGTTTACAATAAGTGAGGCAAAGTGGGTTTTCACTTGAGAATTTTTTTTCTCTTATTTTTCATGTTTTTTTTTACCCTACCCTACTTGAAAAACAAAATCACTTTCAAGTATAAGAATACTTTCAATGGAGCTATGTGCATCAAGATGGCAGAAAAACTGATGTGTAGGCTTGAAATGTATGCTTTGAGATGTACCTGAATTTGAGTGATCAAATGCTTTGACTTTGATGATATCAAGCATGATTGAGGAAGACAGTATTGTTGCACCTTGTTGATTTTCTTGAACAAAACCTCAATATAACTTTGATACCCTTGGTTTTCTTTTTTATCTGGATCATTATTCATGTCTTCTTCTACCATGACCTTAAAATCTCCCTTTTTTTGCTGATTTTTATCTTGAAAACATGGAGGATTTGATGGTAACCTTGAGGGACCTTTCTCAATCTATAATTTTGATGTCTTCTCTTCATGAATTTCACCCCATGATTCTTTAATCTTCTCTTTTGAATCTTCTTTTTCTTCATGTTGTCCCTCAATGGCATCAAGAGAATCACTTTTTTGTAATGTCATTCCTGAGCTATGGTAAATACCATTTAGCTCAAGAGGAGATGTTTGGAGGTGTTGCACCTCAACATTTTAGGTGGACCGAGCTACTTCAATGTGTGGGTTTGGAAATGGTGGTACAAGTATTTGAGTGGGAGTGTATATTTGAGATGGATGTGGTTCGAGTTGTGGTTGTGGTGGAGGTGAATGGTAGGAATAACATGGATTTGGGTATGGAGGTTATTGAGGAAAGTATTGAGGATATTGTGGATGACTCCCATAACTTCCTTGCCAACCTTGTTGTGAAGATTGCTTTGGGGTTGAGATGGCCAAGGTTGCCAAGGAAAAGGTGTGTTCCAATTACTTTGACATGGATGTACATATGCTTCAAATTATGAATTAAGCTCTTGCATCATGTCTGGTTGAATAGGCTGCCATGGTCCTCTTAGAGCCACATAACAAAGTTGCTTTGGTGATTGACTTGCTCCATTGTCCTCTTCGTAGACTTCCTTCAACCTTGGTAATCATGGAAAATGTTTAACATCATGTGATTCTGCATGGGCAGCACAAATATCAACATATTATTTATCTTCATATTGCATTTCTACTTGTTTGGTTAGATTATTAAGAATTTCTACTTTAAAATTATCAAACAAAATGTAGACAATCAGATGCACACACAAATGGCCCAATTACAATAGATTTTTTACCAGTTGAAACTCTAGTATCAAGCAGAAGAAAGTCCCAACAATATTCAAATACAACAACTATAGTTTTCTATAGATTAGTTGAAAGGTAATCCTAAGATTGAGAATTTCATAAAAGAATTATTAGAACTCAATTCTTTGTTATCTAAGAAACAAGAAACATTTTTTCAGAAGCTATCAGTCATCAATCCAATGTGCAAGAAAGATTATTTACTTATAAATCAAGCCTATGATATGAGGATCACATTCAATGAGATTGATGAAAATATTTTAGGGTACACTACATGGCAGGATTATCCATAGGGCAAAGTGTTACACTGAAATTTGTCACCATGACTATCTGCAGTTAATATGGCTCCATCAACAGTCATATTATCATCCTTGTCAAGCCTAATACCTCTGCTCTTCATGTCAAACTTTAAAAAGAGAGAAAGTCCCTAAAAAACATGTTTATCTCTGGGTACGCAGGTTCTCTCTACCTTGCCTACGTGTACGCATCCCAAACTTATTGTACCTGCGTACCTGTACGCTCTGTAAGCCAAAGGATGGGTGCGTACCCCTGTAAAGGTCAAAAGGTGCGAGTTTCATCTTAAAAAAGTTACTTGTGGTCACTTCTAGAGCCTTCTAGAAGAATGTTTGACGTGTATTGAGCACCTGCCTCCAGATGGTTCATGCATCCCTATGATAGAGGAACTATCCCATCAAGAGAGGAGCTACCCCATCCAAAAGAGGGAGTATCCCATTGATGTTGGAACTGAATAACTTCCTCTAGAATACTATAAATACAGGCCTTGGGCCAGAGGAGGGCAGGTTGAAAGCTGAACATTCTAAAGGTAGATGTTGCTGGAATTAGGACTTCCATTGTTGACTTGTGAGGAGAGATTACTATCCTTTCTTGTTGCCATATTGGGAGTGGGTGAGCTTGTCAAAGTAGAGGAAATCTCTTGTTGGATCCTGGGAGGAGCTTGCACAACACCAAGGCTCAGGTTGTAATGGTTCCTTTTTGTTTCTTTAATACAAATAAGTCCATTCTTCTCAATGATTTGTTGTTAATGAATTATTTCATGTACTCCTTGGTCTATGTGATGAATATGCTTTGTTTTATGAAATATGCAGGTGTTATGTAATCGTTTGACTGTTAGTGTATGCAGGTCTTAAAGTGAAGGAGGAGCTCATCTGGATCAGCAAGGCTGGACTGCTACAACAAGCGTTGGACCTAAGGTAAGATCGGAAAACACTTGGTTTCTCATAGAATAATGTATGTTTAGAGAAGGATTGCTCTTGTTTGGTTTGTTTGTCACTAGAGAGTCTTAGACTCCTAGGGAGGTTAGGTTTGTCCGCAAAAATAACTCTTTCCGCATGACAAATTGGCGACTCCGCTGGGGAATCCATTGATGTGATTGATTTTTCCTTTGAGTATTACTTTGATCTGAAAATAGTCTTGTTTCTTTTGTTTTTTGGTTGCTTGACTGTGTTTTTGGGTGGCTTAGCTTAGAGTCAAGTTAGAACTTAGTTTTTCTTCATTTTGTAGTAGTACGCACCCTCTGAGTTAGACACAGTGCGTACCTGTACGCACTGTATATGTGTACACAGAGCGTGCACGCACCTGGTTAAACAGGCTGCCTGCGTACCCTGTTAAAATTGAGAAAATTTCCTTTTTCATCACTTTTTCCCTTTAGATTTTGTTTTTCTTAGTCTTTACTACCCAGATCCACTGGTTGACTGTCAAAAATCTTCACCTGCACTTGTTCCATTAGTGTCGAAAGTTTTAGTGAAATTCATTGAGATTTTAGCCTTAGGGTTTCGATTTTTATTGGTCCTGTAGTGACTTTGGGTTTAGAAGTTGCGAAGCCTTAGATATCTTTGGTTTTGTTAGTCTTCTTAGGAGTCGGACCAGTCGTAAAGTCTACCTGAGTGAGCGACCTACCTTTGTGTTGCTTCTTTGCAAAATTTCGATATAGCTTGTTCATTTAAAGTTGTGAATTTCATTTTCAAAAAGAACAAAAAGAGATTGAATTTTTTTGTTTTGATTAGTTTGTGATTCTGCATAAACTAGTCCTTGGACTGATTGTTGCCAAGTAAAACATCCCGGAATCATCCTAGTAAGCTTTTGCCTCTTAGATTTACTTGTTAGTGAAAGTTTAGGTAAATTTCCTTAATTTCCTTTGATTTGTTTTTGAGTGATTTTTCATATATTTTCATAGATCTTGAAATTGCTTTGATTAGATTAGTTTTACATGCTTTTATTAAATAGGAAAATATCAACGATCTCCTTTGCAACGTTTGCTTTAGAGTAGCATTTGACGTTTTTGAAAGAGAAATGAATTTTTTTGTGAAGTAAAGAGTGGTCATGTTTTGTGCTTTGAAAGATAAAGAGAATTGTTTCTTTGATTGTCTTTTGAGAAAGTTTTTTTTATTGAAAATATTTCATTCTCTCAACTCTCTTAATTAGAACATTCATTGAAAAGAGAAAATTATCAAATCATCTTAGGTGCATCTTTTAGAGAATTGGAGTCGAGTCTATACACCATCAAGTTTCATCTCCATCACCTTTGTCTTAAAGAACAACCATTAAAATCAACGCTTAAAGTAAAATTAACTTAGAAATTTTTATTTTTCTAGGGCTCTGAAGCACCAACATAGATCAGGCTAGTGTCTTGGAGTAGGTGAGTAATTAACTCTCCAAGACTATTAAACCAAACAAGTAGCTTATCTTGTGATAGAATAAATCCAGCTGTTGCATTTTTACTCTGGGAAAGCTCCTCTTAAAGGAGAAGCACGAGCTCGTGTCCGAACTAGTGAGGGGATCAATCCTCCCTCGTTGGAAACGACGCCAGACACGCACGTATTACAAACGGTAAACCTCAAATCGAGGAGCTAGGGGATCACTTATCGGTAAACCTTGGATTGACCATTGTCAAGGAGCCGGTAAGGGGATTGAGCTTGTTACTCTGCCCTTGCGTGCTGTCGGAGTGTAGACTGTTCCCCCATGTGTATTTGTTGCTGTTGGTGACCTTAGTGACCATTATCTTAGGATTCTACCCAAGGTGACGGTGGAGGGAAGATCCCACTGTACCTGGAGCAGACGTCAGCTAGACTCACTTGGATTTCCTGGGGGGTTCACTTCACTCGAGACGGTTAAAGTGGAGGAACTTGGTCCAGTCTATTCATTAAGCAGGTTGTCGGGGTAACTGTTCCACCCGCTATTTTTGTACTGAATCC
>APFE030642264.1:33910-55817 GCA_000404065.3 Pinus taeda | reverse complement strand
ATCAACCTTCTGAAAAATAAAACAAGTAAATAAAGTAAAGTAACTGACAAGTCTGACACCTGTCCAGCTAGGCATGTATGACTGTGTGTTCTTGTCTCTCCATGAGACCGTCAACCACCTTCTGTCTCCTCAGAGCTGGATGCTCCTGCATCATGTAGACTTGATGGGTTATTATAGTATCAAGTTAATGTGAAATAAGGATGTTAAGAAAAGGAAGGAAGTTGATTTTCTCAATTTCCATAGTAAATTGGATGTGGTGGGAGCTATTATGATAGTTGAAGAAAGAGGTGAGGGAAAGGTGGCCATGAGGCCAAATAACGAACGTATCATTAACTAAGAACGTATCATCAACTAAGTTGGTTACGGAATGGCTAGGGATTTTGGGGAGGGGCTTGTATGAAGAGGTTGACAGAAGTAAGTTGGACTCATAGGTAGAAGTTTTCATGACAACTATAACATTTCCTTTATTGGATTTTAATATAATTATATCAACAATATCATTGATAGAATGAATGGAATGAAATTCTTCTTTGGAAAGATTTAGTTTAGGCAGTTTAGAACAACTAAGAATTATAACACATTTTTGTTGAATTTCTTCAACTTCATGTAGTGGAAGATGATGAGTTATAGACTCAATAGAACAACAAACATCTTTGTCAAAATGTGATGGGGGAGAGGGAAAAATTAAATCCCTTCTCCAAGAGCAAGATGGTATAGGATCTAAATTTACAGAGGAAAGATTTATGATAGTAGTAGGAAAAGAAAGTGAAACACATTGGGAGGGGGTTAAGGAGGGGTTTACCAGAAAAAATTTGAAAAGTTAAAATTAAAAAAGATTAAGAAAAATTTTTAATCACCACAAGAAATTGAATAATTAAATTTATAAAATTATTATTAATTTATTTTATATTTTTCATAAAAAAATATATAATTTTTTTTTTTTAATTATCATACCCCAATAGATTACTAATTATTTAAAATTCTATAAATATAAACTCTAACCTTGTATTTTGTATCAGTGTATAATTTTATTATCTGTCAGTAACAAATATTTAACTAGAACATTTTCAAACTCTTGATTATACATAATTTTATTTCCTCTAAAACGTAACATAAACATTAAAATAAACTTATTCAAAACTTACATCTCAAATATAACTAATTTTATATTTATTTATTTTTACACTAATAAAATTTAATTTCTACGCATATTATAAAAATAAAGATATATTATTTTCATTTTTTAATAAATTAAAATTTCAATATTATAGAGATGACTTTTCCGCGTCCTATCTTATTGACTACCATCTTTAACCAACCAAAAATCTGACATTGTTTTGAGCAGTTTGAGATTCGAATTCTTGTTAAGTCAAGAAAAAGTAGTGTTGGTAATTGTTCATATCAGCGAGTGAGGTGTTCAGTTTTTTTTTTAGATGTTATTAAAAGTTATATAATTATATATTATTTTTAATGTATCTTACCCCCAAATGTACGAGCTGTTGGAGAAGAGTATTAGGTAGTTTTTTTTGGTTAGATATTGATAAGCAGAAATTTTGAAAAACTTAATTTATTTTTTATATATTAAATTTAATTTAATGAAAAATAATACAATAGTATTATTTTTAATTAAAAATATATATGAATATGTATAATAATGATAATTTTAATATTTATTAAATGAATATTAATATATTTTTAAGTTGTAGTTTAATTAGTAGTTGTTGTGAAATGAAGTATTGTGTAAATTAAGAGAGTTAAGGTTCAAATTTTTAAGAATAATTGGGTCTATGAAAAAAATAAGTCATAGACATCAAAGATATAATAATAACGATCTGATTCACCCGTAATACAAAACACTGACTTAATTATTAAATCTTTGATTACCAAAATATAAAATTAATTATATCACTATTTTCACTGAATTTATAATTCTCATACCTGTGATGAATAAATTTTAATGTTTGAGACTTGGGGTGAAATTATAATTATCAAACTTGGGATGAATTTCTAATTTTTGGGACGTGGTTGAATTTTCATAGAAGATTATATCTGTGGTGATTTTTTCTTGGTGAAATTCTCTGAGAATCAAACCTATTATGGGCTTTTATCGAACCTGAAGCTACTGTTGAATACATTTAAACTATAAGAGTTAAAATAATTCACTTGGTTAATTGGTCTAACTCATAATAAGGTGCATAATTTATTTGGTTAATTGGTCCAACTTATAACTAGGTGCATAATTCAGTTGGTTAATTGGTCGAACTCATAATTAGGTGTATAAGTTATTTTATTATTATTATTATTATTGGTTAAAAATTTAGTTTATGATTTTTTCTTTTATTTTCTTTTTTCTTTTTCTTTTTTAAAATATGAACACTTCACCACACATATCAAAATTTTAATCTAACAAGGAGAAGCCAAGCAAAGTGGAAAACCAAAAAAAATTAACAATTGAATAAAATTGCACCTTGAGAGACGAGATTAAAGAGTGAAAAGAAAAAATAAATAACAATGTGGCTCTAAGTAGCCAAGAGAATAAATTAGACATCAAAGAGAAAAAAATCAAACTAAGAAAAAATAAATAACAATTTGGCTCTAAGTAGCCAAGAGAATAAATTAGAGATCAAAGAGAAAAAAAAACAAACTAATTGAGTCAGATCATGATTGTAATAGAAGAGCCTTCAATCTTATAGTTGTTGGCATAAAAGAGCAAAAAGATGAAAACATGTTAGAAATAGTAAAACAAGAACTAAAAAATAAGCCACAAATTGAAACAACAGATCTCATAGAAGCAAGAAGGTCACGAAAGATACTCGAGCATAAAGATAGTTTGATCTGTGTTAGGGTAAGTTATAGTGACCATAAATTTGGCATACCCAGTAAATCTCTTAGCCTAAAAGGGACAAGAATCTTTATAAACGAGGATCTCATTCCAGCGGACCAAGCTTAATTAAGCAAAGGGATTCGAAAGGTAAAGGAAGCTAGAAAAGAAGGAAAATGGGCAATCATTAGAAATAGGAAAGTTATTATTAGGGATAAAGACCAAAATGAGAGTGATAAATAGGAATTTGGAACACTTTGGATCCTCTTTCGGAACTATCACAGGTTTCCTTGGCATAAAGGTCCCATGTTAAGTTGGATCTCAAGTGAAATCCATATTGTTTTCTTAGTCCAAACTTTGGAACATGAGGTGTCTAAGGTATGTCACATAGATGGATTCGTTCTATGGTCGACATGGAATAAGAAATCCTCTCGTAGATGAATTGGACGTATAGCTTGTGATATAATAAACAATGTTTCCCCTCACATTCAGCTTCATAATTTAGAATCCCTTAATCGATACATTTGGATCAAAATAAATGACACTAACACTAAGAGTATTTATATTGAAATTTGTTATTTTGCACCTATCAACTCTACCTTCTATAAGAAAAACAACAGAGATAAGAATTGCCCCTATAATACCCTAGAACAGGATATTCATAATCTAAGGAATGAAGGTAATACCCTCTTGTTAGGAGACTTCAATGTTAGAACTGCAACTAGCCAAGCTATTCTTCTAAGTAACGACTCCAACTCTAATCCTCTTTGGCTAGATAAGGACCTTCACTTAGCTAGTAGATTCAAAAGAAGCTTTGAAGACCAAACTGAGAATTTAATTGGTACTGAGTTAACCAAGCTATATAGTTCCCAAGATCTTATAATTTGTAATAACATAACCAAGTGACCAAAGTCAAACTAGGTGACTTGTATCATGGGCTTGGTAGTAGTGTCATGGATTATGTGATATCTGATATCCCTTTCTCTAACCAAATTGTAAATTTTGATCTCTTAAATGACCATGAGACTGATTTTGGTCATTGACCTTTATCATCAACTCTAAACTTTGATATGCACACTAGCTGCATGTAAGAGAATTATGATAGTCAAAGGCACCTACTCTTTGATAAAAGTAAAATGGATCTATTCTTAAAGTATTTAAAAAGGATTTATACCTTTTAACTTATAAGGATAACGTTGAGAACCTCTATCATAATTTTACTACAACCCTATGCACTACTATCGATAAGTTCTATGCCAAGGTGACATATAAAAAGAATAATAGAACTACCAACCCTCGGTATGATAATGATTGTAAAATTGCTAGCAAGTCATTAGGGATGCTCCTAGTGAAACCCTAACACTTGATAAGGTAACGTACAAATCTCTTCTTAAAAGAAAGAAAATATCTTATATAAATAGGAAGCAAGAGCTACTACTTCATCTTTCTAAAGTTGATTCCAAAAAGTTTTGGAGGAAAAATCTAATTCATAAAATCTGAAGAAAATAATGTGATTCCCTTAAAGAATTGGAATATCTACCTCAAAAACCTTTATGAGTCCCCTAATTCTAGGGCACCATTTTGAATGCTCCTACAGAGGATGATATATTTTGTTTAGAAGACATTGAATTTCGGGTTAAGCACCTCGCTAATGGGAAAGCTAAGGATATTGAAGACTATAAAGTTGAAATTTTTAAAATGGGAGGGCTTGTCCTCATCCCTCACATTCACAAGCTCTTCAATTTGGCAGTGAAGAAAGGATTTCCTAAGCCTTGGACACAAAGCCTTATTATGTCTATCCTTAAAAGTGGGGATAAAATCATTCCCTCTAATGAGAAAACTATTATGATCGGGCATGTTTTAGCCAAGTTTTAGAGACTTATTTTGAAAAAGAAGATTAGCCTATGGCTTGAAAACCACGATAAAATAGGTAAAGGCCAAGCTGGTTTTACAAGACACCATTCAATTGTTAACCATCTTGTTACTCTTAGGATCATTGCAAAGGAATGTCACGATGATAAGATTGACCTCTTCTATTGTTTTGTGGACTTTAGAAAATCTTTTGACATTGTTCCTAAGATGAAGCTATGAAAGAGGCTAGAGGAGCTAATGGTTCCTTTCAAGTTGAGTGTTGTTGTGACAAGGTTGTACGAGAATGTTATTGCTAAGCTTAAGACCACTGAGGGTTGGTCAAAATAAATTAATTGCAATATCAGATTCAAGCACCTACCCTTTTTGGCATTTACATTAATAAGCTTGGATAGTGTTTATAAGTGGGAGGATGTGTTGGCCCTACGTTCACTAATATCATCATAACTCTTCTCCTTTATGCTAGCGATATTGTTCTTTTGCCAAGGAGTTATGATGATCTTGAAAACCAACTAAGAATCCTCCAATATTTTTGCTCCAAGATGGGTAATGATTGTTAACACTAATAAGACTAAAGTCATGATAATTAAATCCAAAAATATTTCCTATGACAGTTTCATTTACAAGAATGGCTACTTGGAGGAAGTTCCTTCATACAAATTTCTGGGAATTGACATTAATCATTAGCTCAATTGGAAGTGTACCATTGAAAAAAGGACAAGTGCAGAATGGAAAGCTTATTATGGGCTTGAAACAATTGCAAGTCAGCAGATCTTTGGATTTGGGATAAAAAAAAGTCCCTCTTTGAGAATCTGGTCATCCCTGTTATATTATATGGCTATAAGACTTGGGGTTGAAGTATATCTAAAGAATCAAGGAGGAAGATTGAGCAAATCCAAAAGCATTTTATAACCTACAACCTCAAGATTGAATGATGTACTCTCTCGCCTATCTTTCTTATTGAAGCTAACCTTTCCCCTACTGAAAGCATGGCTATGACCTAGGATATCACGTGTAAGAAGAAGTTATACAACATGGAAGCCAATAGGTTTCCTGAAATTGCTTCTCACTCTAGCCAAAACCCCCACCTTTGGTTCAAGTAATGATGACATAAGGATGTCAAATATTGGGTAGACCATTGGGGGATAAATGAGGAGATCATCCTGTAGAACAAGGATAATATTGAAAATCTTATTACTTCCAAATTTAAGGAGAAGTTATGGAGCAATAAAGAGTTAGAGGGGAAATGGAAAGTAAGATATTATATGAGGTGATCAACCCCAACCTTGAAAACCAAAATTATTTATTTGTCTTGACTAGTGTTAAGAAGAAAATGAGCATTCCTAAAATAGAAATAGTTCTCATAAACTTCATAGTGAAATTGGAAGTTAGTCTACTCCCAAAACGCCATAGGAAGAAAGAGTATGTCACTTGTGTGATACTAAGAGTGTTGAAGATGAAAATCACTTTCTCTTAGATTGCCCAACTTAGAGTCAAATATGTTCTAATTTTCAAAATATCTCTCACACTACCAACCTTCTTTACCTATTAAGGTTGCAAAACTATGGTGATTTGGGAATGCTTCTCTCACTTCTCTTTGTTGATTTTTGTAGCATAGAGAGGTATTCACACATGGCTAGAAGGTCTCAAAGTTGGCCTTAGAATAATTATGTAATTTTTTATTTTAATGAGACAAATAGGCCCAAGAAAAATCAAGTCATCAGCCAACCAGGGAAGGAACATGTCCCTTGGGTTGTCACACCCCTAGACATGTATAAATAAGATGTTAAGATGCCTTATTTAGAGACCAACGAAGAGTAAGTTTGTCTCTATGTTTATCATCGAGTTTAACCAACATTCTTAAAGTCGCATGGGTGAAAAGAAGAATGTTTTTGACCAACAAATTTGACAAGTTTTATGATTATGAAAGGTGTATATTTTCTTTTTTAAACATATGAAAATCTTATTCATGTAAAGTTTTAAAACTGTTTTTGTTAGCTGAGGAGCTTGCATTTCTTGTATGTAAGGAAACATTTGAGATGGGTTAACTGCCCAAGATGTCAAGGCATTTGTTAAGAGTGAAAATCTTCCTTTTATAGAGTACTAGTGGGTTATTTCAAGTAACGTGGTTTTCCTTGAACAACGGTAATGACTCAGCCTACATTCTAGAATAGCTACTAAAAAAATTATTTTTACTACTAAATTATAATAAAATTATCTAAAACCAATATATATATATATATATATATTATATATATATATATATATATATATATATATATATATATATATATATATATATATTTATCTCTATTAACTTTTAGTTGATTGATTGACCTTGACTTGCCCAAAACAGAAAATACAAACACACCCTTTAGAATTAGGAAAAAAAGAGGAGTAGATCACAACAACAGAAGCTTACCTGCCTGTTATTTTGGTGATATATGTAGCCACTCACATGTCACCCTCCATAAACAAACATATCCCAAAATAATAAAAAATTAAAAAAATTCCACCATAGTAAATTATCCACATGGCATGATTATAATTCTATTTACATTTGTGATTGGCATATAATGACTCGTACTAAGGTTAAGGGCCTTTTCTACATCCGTGTACATTAGTCCATATTCCAATGTAGCTCTGACAAGGTTTTAAATTCACATTCAATTTTCTTTAAGTATACATAGCATTCTCTACTTTGGTTTGATTTGCAATTGATTTGGAATTAATGTTATGCTCTGCCACGGAGATGTGGCGAGAGCATGCTCTGTCCTCTCGCTCTACGGCCCACCAGCTGTACTGGATACCTCGTTTTCCTTGCTTCATCAACGGTGAGATGGCTTGGTCTTTGATCCGAGGGTTGAGCTTTGTCCTGGAAATATTCAACGCCTTGCTTACTGGTGATGAGTTCCATTATACTCCTTCGTTCTTCGGCGCTCACCTCTGTTGCCCGGGTTTCACTTAAGGTAAGTTCGGCTTTGGGTTCAAGGTTTCATTACATGAGGGTTTATTGAGGGCCGAGGTTACCATGACTGGAGCATATGGCTTTGCTTTCCCTGTGAAGCAAGAACCCAGTGAGTATAAGGTTTACAACCCTGTGAATTTGCATACAGTTCATTATCTGTTAGCCTTTTCTAATGTGTTGCCACTTTCTAGTTGTAGGTGTTGCAGAAGCGGGCACGAGAAGCTCAAAATACTCCATGGAGGGTTTCATGGATTTTTCCTCCATTCCCCTGCTTCAATTGTTCAAGGATTTACGGGTAAGTCTTGTCAAGCTGCTCTTGTAATATGTTAACTGAGAAGGAAAATCGTTGGCTGATTTGTTGCTTGTTGCTCTCAAACATTGAGGGTTTCTCTATTCATTGGCCTTAACAAATTTTGGTTCAGGATTTTCATTTTAAGCTTAACATATGATGTGGACGAGATTACCCTATGTTGTGTAGTTTATACAGGATTCTACTCTTTTGCGGTATTTTGATGGAAGCCTTGTATATTTTGGGGTTCATGTGTTTAGTTTCCTTTGTAATCCTTTTGAGGGTTTAATCATTCATTTTCTGGAAGTTTCGGTCAAGGACCAGAGACCCTCCTCTGTGGCTTTTCCAATTGTAACACTATTTGGCATGTGAGGCTTGTAGCTATGGCTACCCCAACATGTTGTTTTTTTTATTGATTATAGAACTGTAATGTAATTTGGCGTACTTGATTCCACCTGTCTGAGTTCTGGGTTGTGGATCTCTCGAGGTTCTGTTTAATTTCCAAGTTCGGAAATGTCAATGTGTATTTATTGAGACTTGGGTCTAAGTTTTATTCTGTTTCTTTTTAATTCCCAAATACAAAGCGTTTGAGGTGCTGGGTCCTTGTTTGAGTTTAGACATTGCCCATGATATCTATAATGATATGCAATCTTTTCGTTTTTCCATGGAGTTTATCGAATTGTAAATAAGTCTCTGTCTTTTCTATGATTGCTCCTATTATACGATAATATTATACTTTTACTTGCAAGGTAATGTTTTTCTAAGGGTTTCGAGTGTCGACTTTATGTTGCATGCCAATATTCTGTTTTATGGGTTTATTGTAAATGCCAAATTCAGTAAATGTTAAGGAATAAATTACAGTGATTCTAGATGTTGCATGCCAGTATTATGTTTCTGGTTTTTATTTAAATACCAATCTTAGTAAAGGTTAAAGAAAGAAGTTAAAAACAATCTTTTACTAGAGTTTCTCAATTACCCTAGTTCAATTTTACACCATTTCCTTTATTGATGCTTGCAAAGGGTTATTTACTCAATCGTTCTTTTCTATTTCCAACTGATATACTAAGTTGTGCATTTTTACTTCTATTATGTTAGATTATACAGGTTTAGTTCTATTATTTGTGATGTTGTGCATGTTTTAGTTTTCATTCTCCTTCTTAACAAAGGAAAATAAAAAGGTTTATTTTTCTTGAGTCTGTTTTCTAGGTGACGAATCTCTTTTGTGTAGTTATTTTTCTGCCTAGGCTTTAGATAATTCCTGAGCATGTACATCACTAACTCAATTTTTAACTATACCTGTACAGTACAAACTCAAATATTAACTATTCCTGTTATGTACTATTTCCAAAATATAACTGCTGACACTCAATACACAGGTTAAAACAAAAATTAATTCCAGGATTATTATGTACTTGAACTGCTAACAAAAAAAGAAAATTCAACTGTTGAAGTCACCTCTGTTACTTGCAGTTTTTAATCCTCCCAACCATGAGACTTGCCGTCAGGTCCAAGTCTCCCCCTGAGCTTTCTCACAAGACCAATGTCTATCTGCAAGTTTTTGCACACAGTGCTTTAGCTATCTGGTCACCACTAGACTTAGCTATTCTTTTGTCTGACCTCGCAGCATAATTCCTCCCCTCTAGGGATTTCTTTGGAGAAATCATAGTCAAGGAGGTAGTTAGGGTTTTCTTGGCAACTGCCTACCCTAACTTCCTTGTTATGAGAAGTTACAAGACTTGTTAATACTCAAACAATTTTCTCTCTTTCATAATAAACACACATTAATACTTAATTGAAATAATAATCATAATATCTAGTTTTTGTTTTTACTGCAGTAAAAAAAAATATTTACAATCTTTTGGGGACATTATATCTCCCTCCCCTGAAATCAAACATCGTCCCGATGTTTTCCGGCTGCAAACAGTCCTGGAAAGGCTTCTTTCATGAGTTGTTCATCCTCCCATGTGGCCTCATTCGACCCAAAGTGCTACCATTGCACTTTAACCTGGGTGATAGCTCGTTTCCGCAACATTACTTCTCTCTGATCGAGTATAACCAGAGGCTCGACCAAGAATTATCCTTCCATTCAACTTGAAACAAAATAGTAATTTGAATCGGTTTACCATTATCATTAAAGTTTAATTAGCTTATCTAAGAAACTTTCTTACATGTATATCTTACCAACTGATTATATGTTTAGGATCATAAACATATCTTTTCAACACATACACATGGAAAACATTATGGACTCGAATATGGATGGGTAAGGCGAGTTGGTATGCTACTGGCTCAACCCTTGCCAGAATTTGGAATGGACCAAAAAACTGGGGTGCTAACTTAGCACACCCGCTACATTGTAACGTACTCTTCTTAGCACATACTCTCACATATACACGATCTCCTACTTGGAATTCTCTGAAATTCCTTTTATGATCAACAAAGTTATTTTGCCTATCTTGGGCAGCCTTTAAGTTAGAACGCACCTTCTTAACCATCTCTTCCATTTCCTTTAACATATCAGGTCCCAACATCAGCTTGTCCTCTATTCCCCCCTAACTGGATGGCGTGCGACACTTTCGTCCGTAGAAAACTTCAAATGGGCTCATTTGTAAGGAGGTATGGTCGCCGTTATTATAAGAAAATTCAACCAGATGTAAGTATTCTTCCCATTTGGATGGTTGTTGCATTACATATGTTCTTAACATGTCTTCCACTACCTGATTCACCTGTTCTGTCTACCCGTCCGTTTGAGGATGATAAGCGATATTGAAGTTTAATTGAGTACCTAACCCTTCAAACAGGGTCCTCAAGAAAGCTGATGTAAGCTTTACATCACGGTCAGAAATTATGGTTTTTGGAAACCCATGTAGCCTAAAAATATTTTGAATGAAAATATTGGCAATCTGTACCACCTTGAAGGTGGACTGCACTGGTATAAAATGGGTTGATTTGCTTAATTTGTCTACTACCACTAATATTGAGTCGTTTTACTTTTTGGATTTGGGTAGTCCTATGATAAAATCAAGAGAGATGGTCTCCCACTTCCATTCCGGAATTGGTAATGGATGCAGTAACCCAGCAGGATGCTGATGTTCTGTTTTAACTTGTTGACATTCCAGGCAGCGTGTCAAATATTCTGCTACATCTTTTTTCACTCCTGGCCAATAGTACTCCTTTCGGAGTGCTGTAATTAGTTTTTGGTATCTTGGGTGTCCTACGTAGGGACTCTTGTGATATTCATCTAGAATTAGATTTTTAATGTTATTCTGATTGGGCACATATAATATTTTCTTATAATTCAGCATATCTGCGGAATCCATTTCATATCCTAGCTTATATGCATGGCTGTTTTGGTTTTGAGCTTGTTGTCCTAACTGTTGATATTCTAGATCCTGCTTCGCTGCTTCCTTAATTAATTTGTCGAAGGTAGTTCGCACTTCATTATAAGTAACCTCATAGAGACAATGTACCTTTCGACTTAAAGAGTCAGCTACTTGGTTCTCCTTTCCCTTCAGATGTTTGATCTCGAAATCAAATCCACTTAGAGAATCTACCCACCTGGCTTGTCTAGCATTTAAAGTGGGTTGTTTGAAATAATTAGTCAAGCTGTGATGATTAGTCATTAACAGAAACTTCCCACCCATCAAGTAGTGACGCCACATTTTTAAAGCGTGAATGACGACTGTCAATTCTAAGTCATAGGCGGAATATTTCTGCTCGTGCTCCTTCAATTTCCTAGATCATAGGCGATTACCTTTCCATCTTGCATTAATACTCCACCTACCCCTTCCTTACTAGTACCTGTACACACCACATAGTCCTTGGTTGGATCTGCTATGCTTAAAATTAGTGCAGTGGTGAGTAGATGCTTAAGCTGCTCAAAACTCTTTTAACATTCTGCTGTCCATTTAAAAAAATTTCCCTTTTTCTGTAAGGAGGTAATAGGATAGGCCACTCTGAAAAATCCTTCCACAAACTGTCTATAATATCTTGCCAAACCCATGAAAGATCTTATATCGGCTACATCCTTCGGTATTGGCCATTCCATTATGGTCTTTATCTTTACGGGGTCCACGACGATTCCATCCTTGGTAATGATGTGGCCTAAGTACTGAATCTGTTCCCTAAAAAAAATCACACTTGCTGAATTTAGCATACAATTGATGTTCCCGGAGAGTCTGCAACACTATCCTGAGGTGCTCCTTATGTTCTTCAATATTCCGGGAGTAAATCATTATGTCTTTAATACAAATTAATACAAATTTATCTAAATACTGATGAAATATACTATTCATTAGACACATAAAGGTTGCAGGGGTGTTGGTTAGCCCAAAGGGTAACACTACAAACTTGTAGTGCCCATAACAAGTCCTAAAGGCGGTTTTGGCTATGTCTTCCTCCTTGATTTTGATCTGGTGGTATCCTGATCGTAAATCAATTTTTGAAAATATTATCACCCCTTTCACTTGGTCAAAAAGTTCATCGATGCGGGGTAAAGGGTACTTGTTCGTAGTCAACTTATTCAGCTAACGATAGTCCATACACATACGTAGGGTCCCGTCCTTCTTTTTGACAAATAGTATGGGGGCTCCCCAAGGCAACACACTGGGGCAGATGTAGTTTTTATCTAGCAACTCCTGTAATTGCATTTTTAGTTCCTTCAGTTCCGGTGTGCTCATCTGATAAGGAGCTCGGGATACCGGGGCTGCTCCTGGCACTAGATCAATGGTGAAATCTATGTCTCTCTTTGGTGGTAGCCTTGGTATTTCTTCAGGAAATACATCGGTAAAATTCTGAATTACAGGGATACTTTCCAGGGTTACAGACTTGTCCTTTGAGTTGGCATAACCAACCTAAATAGCATAAGTCTGGAATCCTTTTCTGATGCACTTTGCTAGTTGAGAGGCGATTATTGGCCGTAATTTTAATGGTCTCAAAATGCCTTGCATCTCCTATTTGTCTCCTTGCTCGTTCATGTAACAGATAGTTTTTGTTTTCTAGTTTATAACGGACCAATGCTTTTCTAACCAGTCCATGCCTATCAAGACATCATACGATCCTAGGGGAAGTATGTTTAGATCTACCACTAAGGGCTGACCTGCTATTTCCAAAGGACAATCAATGACCTTGGCCAACACACGTCTCTTTGCCCCTGTAGCTAACTATACTAACCAGGGGTTTTTTAAACTTGATAGCTTGTAATTTACATTGTTCAACTATCTCAGGACTAACATAAATTAACGTAGCTCCGAGATCAATTAAAATAGATACAATATGATCAAATATTTTGCCTTCAAATTCCACCATAGTCGGCTAGTATTATGCCTGAAGATCTTCAAGAGCAGCATTAATTTTTGGAATACTCTGAGCTACGTCTCCTACCATAGAGGCTTCATGAATCTGCGAAATCTGTTCAGCGCCCTTACGGTTAGGACAATTTTTAATATAATGTGGACCTCCACATCCCTAGCATTGTACTGGAGGTCTGGCTGCTACTTCGATTTTAGTTCTGCCTGATTGCTCGCTGAGTTTGGGTTCATGGGGAGGTCTAAATCTAGACTGATTTCTATGCATATTTCTTTTGATATGACCCTTGGGAGGTCCTTTGCTGATATTGCCTTGATTTCCCTTATTGCCCTTCTTGTCAGTCCATTTCTTCCCCATAACTTCTGCTTTCTGTTTGCTTTACTGATAGCATATCCCAGCCTTTCGTATGACCTCATCCATCATTTTTGGGTTATCGAACTCAATTCACTCTTTCATAAACAATGGTAAAATATTGACAAATCGATGTACTTTTGCCTTCTCTTGTCGTATGTAAGGTACATATTGAAGTAAGGAGGCAAATCTGGTAATAAACTCATCCATTGTTTGTTTTCCAAGCCGCAAGTCATGGAACTCTTTTGCCTTCTCATCGTAGAATCATTTAGTTAAATATCTTTCTTTAAAGTATCTCTAAAACTTTTCCCAGGTTATATTTTGTTCATTTACCCCTTGTACAATTTTTATCTCCTCCCACCATAAGGTGGCCTTCCCCTGTAGCTAGAAAATGGCCAAACGAGCCTTTAAGTTGTGGTCATATTTGTAGAGTTGAAAATATTTATTCATGTTAATCAGCCAAGCCTCAGCTGCCTCCTCCAGTTTCTCGTCAAAGAGTGGTGGCTTTATCTTCTGAAACTCTCCTTGTAATTATGTCCTTTGTCTCTTCTGTGTTTTATGCTCGAAAGCATTATCTGAATTCTCTTCTTGATTTTGTTCCCCCCCCCCCCTCTCTATTTCCACATACTCAGTTCGATACTCTTGTTCTCCTGACATATGTCCATATTCGAGGCTGGGAATCGGCTCACGCTGATTTTGCTTATCTGACAGGGTTTTCATAATCTTTTCCTGTTCCAGCATTAGTCTTTCATTGTCTACCCGTAGTTGGTCCATCTGGTTCTTTAATTCATGCACAACCTCCAATGTAGTAGGATTGGTGTTGCGAGTTTCTTCTCCTAACTGTACCCATACTTCAAGGATGGTTTCAGGGACGTTGCAGGTCCTAGGCCTGTAAGGTTTCTGTGAGGAACGATGTTCGTCCTTCTCATGTTCTTCCTTTTCTCTTTCTCTCTAAACATACACAAAATTATCAGTTAACAATAATTATATTTACTTACTGGTTTAGCTCCAGAGGCCTCAGTTTGGTAACCTTGGCTTTGATACCACTTGTCACACCTCCATAAACAAACATATCCAAAAATAAAAATAAAAAAATTTCCACCATAGTAAATTATCGACATGGCATGATTATATTTCTATTTACATTTGTGATTGACATATAATGACTCGTACTAAGGTTAAGGGCTTTTTCTACATTCGTGTACATTAGTCCATATTCCAATGGAGCTATGACAAGGTTTAAATTCACATGCGATTTTCTTTAAGTATACATAGCATTCTCTGCTTTGGTCTGATTTGCAATTGATTTGGAATTAATGTTATGCTCTGCCATGGAGACGTGGCAAGAGCAGGCTCCGTCCTCTCGCTCTGCTGCCCACCAGCTGTACTGGCTACCTTGTTTCCCTCGCAATGGTGAGGTGGCTTGGTCTTTGATCCGAGGGTTGAGCTTTGTCCTGGAAATCTTCAACGCCTTGCTTGTTGGTGATGAGTTCCATTATACTCCCTCGTTCTTCGTCGCTCACCTCCACTGCCTGGGTTTCACTTCTGGTAAGTTTGGCTTTGGGTTCAGTGTTTCATTACATGAGGGTTTATTGAGGGCCGAGGTTACCATGACTGGAGCAGATGGATTTCCTTTCCCGTGCAGCAAGAACCTGGTGAGTATAAGTTTTACAACCCTGCGAATTTGCATATAGTTCATTGTTTGTTAGCCTTTTCTAATGTGTTGTCACTTTCTGGTTGCAGGTGTTGCAAAAGCGAGTTCAACACCATGAAAAACCCAACACCTAAAATCCTGAACTTTGATAGCATTATAACCCAAATTTTCTAAAAGTTTTACCAAATTTTAACAAAAATCATACTGAAATTTCCACTATTTTCTCAACTTATTTATAACCTATTTAAACTACTTTATTAAAATATTAACTAACAACATTTCACCATAAACTCTATCCATGAGAAAGTCGTAGTTGGATCAAGTTCCACTAGCATCCACGAGGTGCATAGAGCTCACCCTTTCTGTCTACATGGATATCGCTACAAGCTAGTTGTAAATAACAAAGCTAAAAGAAGAACATAGATTGAACATAGATCTTGCAAGAAAGTGGTTGAATCAAACTTTTTGTTAATCTAAAACAACTAAATATTGATTTGAGACTCAAAATTCTTTTTTTTTTTTCTTTTACTTGTTCTCTGTCTCTATTTTTATTTTCCCTCCCCTCTCATGAGGGATTGAAGTAATGGGTAATATTTTTTTGATTTTGCATGAAAAAGGTTCCACTACTATTACTTTTTCATTTTGGAGATTCATGGAATCTCTTTTATATTTTGGTATTTAAATTTTTCAAAGGAACATTTTTTATATCATTCATGGTCTTAAGCTGGAAAGAGAAGAATTAAAGATAATTATTTGAAGAACATATTAAGTATGAAAGTAATATGTGATTATGGTAATGTATGTTTATGTTTATGTTCAAAGTGGAGTTAACAATGGTTTTTTTTTTTAATTTTATTTTTTGAATTGGTTGTTAATATTACAGTTCATTATGATCATGTGGTAAAAATATTTCATTTTTACTCTTGGAACTACAAATAAAATATACATATAAGATGACCATAGTAAAACATTCCAATACTCAAAAAGAAGAAGTAACTAAAAATAAAATAATTTAGTTGCTTATTAATAAAAGGGAAATGTGTAGTTCATTCAATTTTTAATATAAAATGTAAATAATAGTAAAAAATTCGAAAATATAATTTAAACAATGAAAAGTTATATATATATATATATAATTGCTTTTGGTTAAGAGCTCGTCTTTTTCTAATTTAAGGAAATAGACCACCAATAAATAATTACATGTAGAGGGGTTTTCCTTGAAGTGGTAATGACATGTGAAGTGGTTTTCTTCCTTAAAGAATTTTGACCAGCTCAATCCAGACTCAGCTCAAAGGAATTTATGAAAACACAATATTTGTTCGATGTGACTGCGGATTCAATGGACACAGCTCCTGTGGCCACTTTCGGCCTCTTACAGTCTACATCAAGATTCGAACCAGACTATTGGGATCCGATCATTTGAACAACCAAAAAATTATAGAGCTCATCGTATAGCATCAAACAGGTACAAAATGCCGGATTTTCAAACCACCGGAAAACATATTACATGCTATAAAACATACGGCAATTAATACTCATGTAACTAATTTTACTGTTCAGTATACTAACAACCTACCACAAGAAGAAAGCGATATAACTCGAAAAAAAATTGATGAAAGGAAGGATTCTTAACAGTAATGTATACATCCAGAAGCGAGAAGCAACGAGAGATTTAACAAAATCAGAAGAACAGGGAGCTCAACAAAAAATTGACCGGACTGGTTTCTCTGGCCAACTGTTCTATGTTCGTAATTTAATTGTGTTGTCTTCGCTGCTGCTTATGGCCGAAACGTAAGCGAAATCCAAGCGCTGGTGATGGCGAAAATACAACACAATTAAACAAGCCCCATGAATAAATGGATGCTCCTTAATCCCTTAATATATATGTATATGAGGCACGTTTAAAATTCACAACTCCCGGAGGAGGGTGGCAATGTTTCTAGCCTTCTAATTTTTCCTGGCAATCGCTTTTTGTTTGGAAAAGTTTTATTGCCATGGTTTTTTAGGTTTGTTATTGGGTGTATGTATGTATGTATGCACGTATAAAATTCACAACTCCCGGAGAAGGGTGGCAATGTTTCTAGCCTTCTAATTTTTTCTGGCAATCGCTTCTTGTTTGGAAAAGTTTTATTGCCATGGTTTTTTAGGTTTGTTATTGGATGGGTGGGTGTATGTATGTATGTATGTATGTATGAGAAAATTTTGACTGAATTTAAAATTTCAATTTCATTTTCATTTTTATTTTCATTTGGTGATTGGTTTTATTTATTTTTTTAATATAAAAGGTAATGGACCAATACATAGAAGATATGAAGGGTAATGGATCAATATCTAGAAGTATTGGCTAGGAATAAAAACTTGCCCCTTATAAACCATAAATAAGTCATTCCAAGTAACATGGTTTTCCCTAAACAACAACAATATATGATTGTCCTCCTACTATTCCGACAAATAAGTGATTTTCCTTGCTATTCTTTAAATAAGGGCTAGATATGATTGTCCTCATTACTATTCCCACAAATAAGTGATTGTCCTCCCTACTAATGTGACAAATAAGTTTCCCCACAATTTTTCCCATTGTTAAAATAAAAAACCTTACTATAAAGCAATATCACAAGTTTAGTTTATATTAACTTTTAATTTATAACTCTATGTAAAGCAATATTATTTTAAGCATGTCTTTGGGATTAATCACATCAATGTTATATAGTTGACCTTTCGAACCAAGTAATGTACATCAATGTTATTTGGTTGATGTTTCGAACCAAGTAATGTGGTTCGGAGATGAACCACATTACTTGGTTCGAAACATCAACCAAATAACATTGACGTACATTAATCCAAAAGACATGCTTATTATACTATGGATCACAAAAACTAAGATCTAATAATATTATTTTATTTAAAAAAAATGAAATAAAGTGTATAATTTTAAATTATATTCAAATGTAATTTTAGGTTATAATTCTCAACTATTAGATATAATTACACCATTTTCATCTTTATAGCCAAAGAAAAACGCGTATCACATGAATCATCCTTAAAGGTTAAGCTAAGCAAAGGAATTAGGTAATTCCCTCAAACAACTTATGCTTAACTTTAATTAGGAATCTGAAACACACCTTGGTTGTAAAAGTAAATAAATATATAAAATTTTGGTTTGAATGTGAAACTTAAATAGTTTCTAAGTTAAAAAATTTAGTTTATAAATGATTTGAAAAAATTATGTTTACGAATGATTGACAAGAATTATGAATATTAAATTGGTCTAGTCTAATTTATAAAAGAAATGGTATTTTTATTGAAATCTAGTAATAGAATATGAAGCAAGATTATGATTTTTTGTTGTTTAAAATATATTTTTGAATGCATAAATAGATTTAGGACTTGAAAAACCATGGGGCACTTGAATTCTATAGATTAAACAACTTAAAGTCAAATTGTTGTTTAAAATATATTTTTGAATGCATAAATGGATTCAAGACCTGAAAAACCCCGGGCCACCTGAATTCTATAGATTAAACAATTTAAAGTCAAGTGTTTATAAATATCTATCATATTTTGATTAAAATTAACCAAAAAAATGTTAGGATATTCCGACACATAGGAAATAGTTAAGTATAACTTGGTCTAGTGTAGAATTAGGTAAAGTATGTTTCTTTACTATGTACTTTTGTAACTTACAATTCGACGGTCATAATACGTAGTGGTCCGACAATTTATTCTCTCCTCGGTATTACCGACACTTGATCTGTGGCTTAACACCTGATTGGTTCATGATCTCTATTTAAAGAGCATGGAGGGTCATTTGTAGGGTAACCGTTCATGAGAGAAGCTTATGTAAATTTTCATTCTTTTATTAATAACTTGTGTAAAGTGGTCGCGTTGGCTCAGGCCGTGGACTATTTCCCTCTTTGAGGGTTTAACCACGTCAAGAATACTGATGTATTGAATTGTGATCTGTTTGTGGGTGGTGTCCTTTGGTGTTTTTTCTGAGGAACTTACCTTGTAAATTCCTACATGGTATCAGAGCCAAGTTGAGGGCCGCATCTGTTGGTGATCCAAATCTGAAGCCGGTAGAACTGCATCCGACTGCTGTTTCCTAGATCTATTGTTTCTGACTTCTTTCAAGGCAAGAGGACTGCTCTATTGTATTAGGAGCATCTGTTCCAGTGAGGAACCCCTTTCGTTTCACGCGAAAAGGTTTCCGGTCGCCTTAGCTACGTCATTTTTAAGATCTTGAGGTATACAATGTTTATTTGCAGTTTCTAGTTATTTTCCCTCTGTTTATTTCAGTTTATTTATCTCTTTGTTTTTTATTACCAGGTCTACACCTTTCATTTTTGCGTATGCTATTTGCCCCGTGACTCTGTGTAATTTGAGCAAATCATAAACAAAAAGGATGTTTTTTCTCTCATGCGTATGCTATTTTTTGTCGCGCCTTAGTTGGATCTCGGAAAATCAGGAACATTGAGTAAAATTGTTAGTTTTCGGGTAAAGCTAACTTCAAACCATAAGGTTTGTTTTTTTTGTATGTCCGTTTTGAGCTTTTTGGTTTTTGTTTTGTAGGCAAAAAAGAGCTTTCTCAAGTAAGCACTGTAGTGTCCTATCTAGGGTGCTAGACTAGGCTATATTTATTATCGACCATGGTGCGTAGACTTAGAGGCATGCGTCTAAAGTATATAGACATAAAGGATTATTAGCTAAGTCTAATCTACCTAGTTACAACACTGTCATTCAATATGCTGTGTATAAACCAAGATTCAATTCATTTATAAAACTAAAACGTTGTGTATCACTGTAAACCAAGATTTTAATCCCCTTACAGAGACACCATGCATAAAACCCTTGTCCAGCAATTACTCAGCATTCATATTCATACAAGATAAAAATATATGGAAATCGTAAGCATAAGACTTCATGACATTGCTTTACAAGACAACCAGGGATCGAATCCCTTACATGATACAGTTCATGATCTCAGTGATGATCTATTCAAGCACGATCACAAGCATAAATCATACGCATATCATAAACATAAACCAATTCTAATCATTGCGTATATTTAATACCCTAAGCTGTAAATGAAAGAAAACAAGAGTATACCACGTTAACGCAGGGCCCGTCCGTGTTCCAGAGGTATACTGGACTGTTATCACGCAATTATCAAATCAACGCAAGAGATTGTGACTGCAACGATGTCCTTGATATTAAATTCAAAAACTCTGTTTTCAAAACGAAACAATGATAATGATAAAACTACTGACTATCCATAACTGTCTTTACATATGGTTCTACAACCCTCGAAAACGAATGTACATTCATGAGCAGGTTGTTGCCGCTTTTACCATGTCGTGAGTTTTGAAAATGTTTCTATCCTAAACTGATTTTAAAAAGGAAACAAAACTAAATCAATTTAGAATGTGTGCTGTTGTTGCCTTTGTCGCCAACATGCCATAGTTTGACCTTCGTTGACCGCGCATGTAGGAGGGTCGATTATGCTGTGGGATAGGTATTCGTCCATGCTTGGACATTCTGCTTTTCATCCCTACCCTTCACTCTAGCCTAGCTGTCATGCCACATGTCAAACAATAAACCAATTACAGGATGTTGGAACTTCCTGTAGCCATTTTGCCAAAAATTCCTAATTTGTTAATATAAAACTCCTAAATCAATTTCAATGCAATTTAATAACTATAAGACTATTAACTAATCAATTTTCAAGGGATCTGAGAGATATATGATGAAAAGATCTAGGCAAATGACATGTTTTAGGAGGAAAAAGGAGGTCATGGAATGGTACCAACATCTCTCCCCAACTTAATGAATTAGCATGTCCTCATGCTAACCCCGAAGTGCTTCCTTTGAACTCTGTCCCTGCCTGTACCTCTGCTGCCTTTAGCAACGTGTCCACATTCTTTTTCACCTGGGCATCTTTCTTACCATGGAGCTCTTGCTTTAATCTTTTGTATTTTTCTTTGAGGGTCTTCTTCTGATTGTACCACTTAGTGGCCCACTTACAAATATATGTTTGCTCAGCCTCTAGTTCATTGACTCGCTCCCTTAACTTTTCATTCTTCTTTTGAGTCTCTTTACTCTGCGCTCAGAGCATTTCATTTTCTTTCTTGATAACTTTTTCCAGCATATTAGCCTCCATGAGCTCTTCCTTTAATTTCTCAATTTGTTTCTCCAGTTTCTTCTGTTTCTTAGTGGGAGGTGGTGAACCTTTTTCTTGTTTGTTATTGCTTTCAACCTCTATATCAGCTCTTGGTCCTTGTGGTGAGTGGCTTTCAACCTCTATATCAGCTCCTGGCCCTGGTGGCGAATGGTCACTGCTTGAATATCCATTGGTATAGGTGCATTGGATTCAAGCTGGTCTTCTTGTAACTGGGCTTTTGGTGCTCTCCTTGTTCTTCTTGAATAGGTGGTGAAAATTTTATCTTTCTCTGCCTTCTTAGCATCTTCTTTTCTCATTTGCCTAGTCCTTATGCTGCTCACAAGTGGAGGTACCTTGTTTTCTTTGGATGCTGGGATCTCTTCATCGATGTCCTTCATGAATCCTAAGTTCTCTTGCGATTCTTCTTTGTCTTCCTCATCTTTAATTTGGTTAGCAGCTAAGAACTCCTTCCACATTTTCCCTCTTCTCTG
>APFE030642261.1:74874-106912 GCA_000404065.3 Pinus taeda | reverse complement strand
GCCAAATGATCTCCTCTTCTTTATATAGGCAAGCTCTTCCTCAAATCAAGGATCATGGGGTTCAATAATAATAATAAAGTAATCAATACCACGGACCAAAACCATGATAACCCAATACTGTTGGCTAAATACCATGAGAAAACCCCATGTGTGGGCGCTTAACTGCCTTGGAATGTGTGCACTAGGGGTACACACCCAATGAATGGGTATCCTACGGGTATGTATGCACTTTATATAAGACATGCCTGCGTGTACGCACCTTTTGAACGGTGTGCCTGCGTACTCCTTATTTTCTTCAATATTTGAGAGTTGTTCATCAATGTTTGCTATTGACCTGTTGTACAGTGATCCATCACCTGTATGGGTTGCCATCAAGGACAACACTTTAGCCATAATGCCAACAATCTCCCCCTTTGGACTTGATGGCAAAGCTTACTTGTGAACTGTCATCTGATCCCTTTTTGCTGTCTGGTAGCCCATGCATTCTATCACTTCTGATATATCTTCTGAATGTATACAAGTGAGATGATCTTCTATGAGAGGGTTGCCATCAAGTACAACACATGCATCATAATGCCAACAGTGTATCCATAGTTACTCCAAACTTTGTTTTATATGTGAATTTATGTTACTAGGCTGAGTAACTGAAAATAGTGTTTCTTTGAAGGAGAGGTGATTTTTCGAGAAGAAGAGGATGACAGGGTAAACTGCAACAATTAAAATACTGCACGCAACACTGAAGAGAGGGCAAATACTTGTGTTTAACAGAGTTCTTTCACAGTAATTAGGTGTAGGTTCGGGTTTCCTGTTCACGACTGCGCGAATAGAATGCAGGTTTTAGTGAAAGTTTTGCTAAACAAGGCTTAGCTAGTGAATTTTGACCGTTCAATTTCAAATGGGAGTTGGGTGCAGGGGATTTTCCAGTGAATTATGCGTTTTTCTGTGTTTCAAGTCAATTTCAACTATTTGCAGACAAAACCAGGCGCAGAGAGGATTAACAGTGATAAATACCTGGTATACTGACAGTCCGGGTCACAAGTGCAGGTGGGTAGGCGCGCCAAAGGTCTCGAGGTCAAATTCAGCAGGTTGGTGCAAGTTTGGACATAAAATACATGCAGAAGACGCAACAGAAGTTTATGCAAAAAGTGAAAAAAATGCGAAAAATTGGCTAAAATATGGATTTTTGGAACATTGGCGCCCTTTTCGGATGATGTAAGCATGACGTCATCGGGTGGGGTCAAGGTCGGATGACGTCAGCATGACGTCATTAGGTGACGTGGCAGCTTATGAGTGGTCCACGGGGGTGGTGAGGTGGCAGACAGGTGGAGCAATGGCGGACAAGGGCGCGGATGCAGCAATGACGCTGGCAGTGACGTAGCAGTGATGCTGGCAGGCGGATTAGCGGAAACCGGAAACCATAGGCGGTATCATATCGCACCTCTTATGGTACGGAAGTGGAGTTATCAGAGGGGGCTCCGATACGTTGTGGGGGCGACGCGTGGCCGAGGCCTGACATCACCCTCTGACAGATATCGGATGCGATCTTTCGGACGTCGGGGCCGGTTCGATATCCACGTGAGTCGTTGGATGAAAAGCGCCTGATCGGACGGTCGACGGGTTGATGAATTGTCCGGACGATACGGCGTCGGGCGGGTAATAAAAAATAATTTTTCACGGGATTTGTGCCCAGCGGGACCCTTAGGATATCGACAAATTTGCATGGTTTTCCAATGTTCCTTTGTAAAATCGCTCAAGCCATTAAAACTTTAGATAATTTGGGAAAATGGGTTTTTTCAATGTATTTCTTTGTAAAATTGCGCATAGCTCAAAAACTTAGGATAAGGCGGAAAAGTGGGTTTTCAACGTATTTTTGCCTTTTGAGCAGGTTTAAGGGTGCAAATGGGTTTTTCCAAGGTTTCTTAGGCAAAATGAAGGGTTGAATAGGTAAATGAGTTCTGAAGGAGAAAAAGAGGTGAGGCTTGGGTTCTCAAACTGACCAGATGTCAATTTAATTCCCTAGTGGTGAACATATGGCTATAATGCCAAGGGGGGATATTTATAGAATGCTTGGGGTTTATACACCATGGTGTTACAATAGTAGGGAAAGGGTGACATAGGGAACTAGATAATAGAGGTTAGGGGTTAATATGGAGGGAGAAGGTGAATGAGGAGTGATATTACTAAGTTTATTTGAAAACAACTTAGCTTAGGGAGTAGATCAAAATGAAAATAATTTTGCACAAGAAATGTGGCTCTTAAAGGAAACAAGAACCAACATAAAACCTTGAATTCTTTCACAAACACAGCTGGTGTAGGGATATTAGTAATGAGTGTAAAACAAGGAAAAGAGGGTAGTTAGACATGCTTCATTGTGTTGTTTTCCTTATGTTTACCAGCAAGATTCAGCTTGAAAGGAATACCACTTCTGCAACCCCATCTACCTACCCATCTACTTGCCTAACATTTTTTTGTCTCTTCTTGGAGGGTGCACTTGGACTTGCAGACCCTTATGTGCCTTTTCTTTTCGATTGGCCTTTTCTTTTGACTGCCTATCTAACACTACGCTTATTGCTTCCAAGGCCCCAGATTAAGCAGTTAGGAACCTTAGCTTCTCTGCCTAACTATTGGTCTGCCGAGATTAAACAGTTTGGACAGAATTCTTTCTCTACTCTACAACAGAAAATTGAAACATGGCATGATCCAGATTAGACTGTTGGACCATCCATCAAAATTTAGTAAACATGAAGGCATGTACACACCTTGTCTACTCTTGGAAATATGGGATCTTTGTATCAGCAAAGCAGAGCATATTTGGCATTTGAATTTTCCAATCATGAAATATGAAACCTATTGGTATATGTATCCAACACCCTACATGAGTTGCAATAGGTACAAAGTTAAGCAAGGATGATGAAGAATGAGATGTCAATCCAAATTTATTCAAAAGATTGGGTGGTAGCCTCATGTATCTCATAGCTAGAAGACCAGATACCATGCAAGGAGTGAGTTTGATTTCCAGATTTATTCAAACTCCAAAAGACATACATTGGAGTGCAGGAAAAATAATTCTGAGATACTTATCACGAACTAGAGATTGTGGCATAATATATGCAATCACAGAAAATAAGGATTTGATTGGGTACATAGATAGTGATTTTGCAGGGAGTTTGGATGATAGGGGAGCACTTCTCGTTTTTTGTTCCATCTTAATTTAAGTGTGATTTCATGGGCATCTATGAAGCAACCCATTCTGACACTTTCATTAGCAGTAGCAGAATATGTAGCCGCAACATTAGCAGCATGTCAAGCAATGTGGTTAAGAAGAGTATTTGATGGAATCAATGAGAAACAACAAGGATCAACAACAATATACTCTAACAACACTTTAGTGATTGCACTATACAAGAATAGTGTGTTTCATCAAAAGAGAAAGCATATTGGTACTTGATATCACTTTATTATAGAACTTGTGAGCAATGGAGAAGTTCACTTGAAACCTTGTAAATCTAGTGATCAATTGGATGATATATTTACTAAGTCATTAACATAAGATGTTTTTGAGTTTCATAGAAGAAACTTGGGTGTTTTAACTCTAGCTCACACATAGACCAGTAGGCATGTTTGAGTACTCATGAGTCATGTTTTAGTTTAGGAGTTGTAATTATGGGAGAATGTTAAAATAAGATAATTACTCATGCATAAGGAGTTGGCTAAACATAGAGAGTGAGTTAAGTGAGTGATTGAGTGGTTGAGTATTTGAGTGTTGAGTAAGTAGAGTTGAGTGATAGACAACTTTGAGTGTTTTATTGCATGTGGTTGCATGTCAAGATATTTTAGCAAGTAGCTAGTTGGAAAAGGTTAAATACCCTTCATCACGTTCATTGTAAGCATCATGTTTTGTGTGATCAATATAAGTCTAGTAGTAGCTAGTGTTTTATGTGTGAATTTCTGTTTCGTTTCCTTTACCCTTCAACATATTCATGAGTGATATTTGATCACAACTATAAGATCTTGGCACAAAATCCCTAATATAAAACCGTAGACCATGGTGTAACACTAGCTTCATTGTTCTTCATAATCCTCCTTACATAGCGCTCACGGAAAACTTGAAGCTCGAGCTTAGTCACTCTTCATCATCTTCGTTATGTAGCGTTGACGGAAAACATCTAGATGAACAAGTGAAATAAAGTAAAATTTTGTAGATAGTAGTATGACACACTAGAAGAATGTGAGGGTTGGCGGTTACTTTCCACTCGTCGAAAGCAAAAACCCGGGAAAGCAAAAACCCTAAACCTAGGATGGCTTTGAGGATTATTTTTGCAAATCGTTCACATAAATTTGTGTGCAGCCTGCAAATATCCCTATATTCAGAGTGCCTCTCCTATGAAGGTTGGGAGCTACCTTCCACTGGGCGAATGCAAAAACCCTAAACCTAGATTATTTTTGCAAGTCCTTCACTTAGCTTCTCACATAAATTTGTGCATAGCATACAAGTCTCTTTGTACTCAATCGCCTCTCTTGGGATTCACAGATTTTGTAATTCCAAATATTATATATTCCTTAGGGTTCCCACAGAGAGGAGCTATAGGGTTTGCGTGAGTATTTCGAGCACTATTCTCCTCTACACGAGGTGCTACATTTTGCATCATCTTTCTTGCCTTAACTATCCTTTGTGTCCCGGAGGAGTTAGATACATAAATTAACATTCTAAATTTTGCACAATCGATCGCCAATGTATATTGAGCACTAGCCATCTTTAAGTGGATTGTAGATTCCTTGAATATTGGGGGATCCGATGGACATAGGCATGGTCAATTTTTTGACCACACCCATCTCCCTTGGATCCCGAAAATTTTCAAGAATATGCAATCTACTTAAGCTCAATATTGAGCATGTGAGGCCTTAGATAATACCATCTAGGGCGCTCAAGTATCTCCAGAAGATGTGTTCATTCAAATCTCCATTGTTCCCACGAAATCTCTTCAAACCATGGCAGCAACAATCCTAGCATAGCAAATTAACAGTTTAATTGGATGCTTCCCATGTTCTGTCACAAACATTAAAAAAAAAGATAAATTTAATTATGCACATTAAAAAAAAATAATTTTAAATAATTAGTGAAACATATCTATTAAAATTTATTAAAATATATTACCAAACCAAAGTTAAATAATTTATACTCTAAATTAAAAATAAAATAATTCTATCAATAGTTTTTAATAAAATTATTTTAAAATAGTAATTTAATTTTAAATATAGTTCATATAACCCAAAAAATTATCTTAATTTTAAATTTCTTAACCTAATCACTATAAACAAAAACCAAATTTTGATAACCTAGAGAAATAAACTTTTATTTATTAAATTTAATTAAGTAAATATTAACCTGTTACTAATCAGCGTAATTCCCACTAAATTCTAATCTAATATTATTAGGAATACATCATAATACCCACTAAATTATAATTTCATATTATTAAAAAAATTTTAAATCTTAATTTAATATATGTTTATTATATAATATTTCACAACAACATTAATTAGTCCCAATAAATCTAATTAGTACTCCTAACATTTAGAACTAACTCTAATAAAAGTATCCTATTCCACAACAAACCTAATTCACGAATAAAATCTGACTTCTGCTCAAAAAATCAATAACGAACACTAATAAAACATAATTTATGAGCACACTATTTAAATTTAGCATTAATATTATTCAAAATTAAGCTTTCATTTAATATTATTTAATGATATAGGGTATATTTCAATAAACTTTAATAAAATTTAATTTATGAGCATCATACTAGTTGTCTTTAGTGAAGGCTTTTGGAAGTTTTAGGGTGGATTTTCTAATCAAATTTCTATAGCACGAATTTATTGAAATCTCAAGTTGGATGTGTAATTACTACACAATAGAAGTGTTTTAGAGGTTTTTTCAGCTTCCTGAATCCATATATATAGTCAAAAAACCCAATTTAAATAACACAAATCAAGATTGCACCTCAATTTTTTAGTTGGGTAAGTCCAAAAAGTCTCAATAAAGAAACTCCAAAAAAACTAACAAAACCACAAACATTTATTAAACAACTTTGTAACTGTAATTTCAATTGTTAATATTTTTTTTTTAAATAAAATATAAACACCTGATATTTTACAGCCTAATTATTATTATTTTATGAGAAGAATATCAATAACTAACTGGAATAAAACCTAATTACTGATCACAATACTCTGATCCAACATTAATCTTATACAACTTGAGTAAGCCTAATAGTTAAGAGCATGTGTTTCCTAATCAGAGAGCATGTGTTTCCTAATCAGAGATGACAGTTTCAAACTGTAAGGGGTAGAGCATGTCTGTCTTCATGAACATAGCAGTCAAATCTAATTCATGACCCCATATTTAAAACTAGAAACTCAGTAAAAATTTATTAAACAGATTTCTAAATATAATTTCACTGGTTAACTTTTAAAAAATGTTTAAGTAGTATAAACACATAATATTTTACAGCCTAGATTATTATTATTTTAGGTTCTTCCGTAACTTTTGATGATGTTCTCTTCTTATATGCATCTATCAGGGACGTGATGGGGAAGTCGATAAAGAAATTCAATATAAAGAATGCGTATAAAACAAGGAAGCCGAACTTTTATTGAGTCGATTAATTGCATAATACGCGCCTTTGCACACTGCCATCTTTCATTTACAATAAACAAAAAAAAAAACCAGAATGCTATCCGAGAATCTTAACAGGGTTGCACTGTGAAGGAGAGGGTAAACATGTTAGGGTTTTGAATCCCTTCTCTGGAAGATTCCGTGTGGTCTCGACAAAACTGTCTGTTCATCGTTTGCATGATATAAAATCTTCTGATACTCCCATACTTCTCCTCCGATACATTTAGAAAATCCACAGACAATGAAAATGGTGTTGGAGTTACAAGGAAGAAATAAACTCTTTCTCATTAAAAAAACTTAATAGAAGAGGGAAAGAGAGTATTTATTGCCATAAAATAGTTCAAAGTGATGTACCATATATATCCCACGTTTTATTCACACATTACAATGCGCCTAGCGGAATCCCATATATGCGAATTGAAGTGTTAAGCACTTCCTCGGGGCTGTCGTTGTAGAGAAAAGACTTTGACATGCCGGTCAAGAACTAGTGAAGTAGAAGTCGGTAACTCTGAATCTGCTTTCCTATTTAGTACAACTACATTTTTCACCACATACAGAAAGTATTTAGGCATCATATAAATCACAGTCCAGTATAATTCAATTTATAATTCGAAGGGTTGAGCAGCCCCAGTAACCTGCATCATAACTGCATTAATCCATTTTTATCAATATAAGTATCAGATTTAAAAGAAAGAAAAGCCTGCTTCACACCTTCAGGTTCCCGGTGCTAAGGAAGCTGATCTGATTGTTTTGAGGAGTAAGGGGAGCTGTGAAGTCGATTTCACAACCAAAGTGCTGTTTCCTTCCTTCTCCTTCCTGATCAATTTCACAACGAAGAAAAAAACATAAAAAACACTCAGATTACCTCACCATGGGACTCCATCATTGATTTACTGTAAATCAGAAAGCCAGAAGCAGTGCGAAACAAAATATAAACAGAACAGAAAAGAATGCTGAAGTATTAGTATGCGATTCCTCTACATGGGTATAAACAAGGAACTACATGACACCAAGGGCAGCAGGAGCCATCGTTCATTGCAGCACAATCTTATCAGTTGCCCTTGGTGTCATGCTGCTCCATGTTTCTAGTCATGCTGCTCCAACGTCTTGGGTATAAACAAGGAGCTGCATGACACCAAGAGCAGCAACAGCCCTAGTTCATTGCAACACCATCTTAGCAGTTTCCATTGGTGTCACTCTGCTCCATGTTTCTACTCATGTTGCTCCAATGACTTCTGTGAGAATTAGATTGAACATTCCTTATATAGGAGGATTAGGTTTTCTTGATATACCTGGCGGAGAGAAGTGCCAATAACACTGAACCCGGAATTTAGTGGGCACATCAGAGCGAAAGTAAAAGTCGGAAATGCAGTAGCAGGTACTATGTAACTCTGGGTGCAAAAGTCCAGGAGGCAGGGAATCTGAAGCCTGTAAGGTGTTAATTTTGAATTTTTGGGATTCAAGAGTAAAAATATTATGATGTTTTAATTAAACATTAACGTTGTTAGAGTTTATTTATATCCTTTTGAGTCAGGATTAAAGTGTAATGGGAGAAGTTCTTGACCAATTAATTGCTTTAAAAACAATTATATAAATTAGTTATTAAAATATAATAAATTGAAGTTTCTTAATTATATTTGCGAACATACGTATATTTTAATGAGTAATACTAATAAATTAGTTATTAAAATATAATAAATTGAAGTTTCTTAATTATATTTGCGATCATACATATATTTTAATGAGTAATACTAATAGAATCGGCTATAAAATTTTTGAAATATTGTTTGGAATGCATGAGCATTGAGAAGAGAATAATAATCATTATAATGGAAATTCCCTTTGGACGCTCAACCTCAAAACTCGAAATAAGCCAATGAATATATTGAACACACTGGAAACCATGGTAACGTTTGAGGAAAAATAAAGTTCACATGTTTACCCAGTTTGACAACCTGGAATGAAAGGGAACCTAAACCATTGGTGTATAGACAACATGGAAGGAAAGGGAGCCTACATCATTAATGTCTAGAATTTTTTTTAACGCAATCATAGTTGTAGGTGGATATCCTTCATGTCGTTTTAGAAAATCTTGTAGAAAATGCAAACGCCTAGGGAAGCCACCATTGATTTATAGAAAACCGTGAACCTCCCATCAATGACACTTGACTTTTACCTATATATATTATGACTAGATATTTATGAGTGACCGCTCACTCCAAATTCATCACAGAATCGGATCTTTTATTTAGAACCAGCCACGTACACTTAAACTACCACTAACAAGAGACTTGCAATTAAATTGGCCATCAAATATGACAAGAATATACCATAATACATTATGGTATACTATAATATATTACAAACCTTTGCTTCAAACCATTATGAATATTAAAAGTGTATAAATATAACAACAAACTTACAATCAAATTTCCCATCAAATATGACAAGAATATACAATAATATATTACAAACTTTTGCTTCAAACCAATATAAATATTAAAAATGTATAACTATAAAAAGAGGTGAGTGTTTTTGGACCCGTGAAATTTATATCGAAGTATGTGTATTAAAGTATGTGTTTTTGAATAGTTTTAACAAATTATTATAAAAATTAAATAAAAATGTGCATTTTACTTATCCTTAATTATATTATAAATTTGCACGACCATCTTTACTAATAAACTTTTATAGACTTATATGAAACTTATATAGAACTACATTTTCTAATGTGGTTGATAGAGGGCAAATAGCCTTATTTCAAGCACATCAATACATTTTTAAACACCAAATATTTACTATTATTAATAAATATATAAATATTAACTAGATTAGTTATGTATATTATTAAATGAATATTATGTAATATTATAATAATAATATAAGCTCATAAAATAATTAGTAATATTTAATTAAAATAAGAATAAGCTCGTAATAATATTAGATTATCATTATATTATTAAAATAAATATAATAATATAATTATTATATATTTTTCATAATAATAATATAAATATAATAAAAATAATAATAATAAATAATAATAATTATATATTATACTATTATTATTATTAGGCTTTATATATTCAACCATATTATTTTAGTACTTTTAATATTTATCTTAGGGTTTTGTATACATTGGTTTATAATATTAGTCCTTTTGTTTATTAATAATAATATAATAATAATATCTATTTTTAAGGTCATGGCCAAGGGAAACACCAAATTTGTGTATAAGACCCCCTTGTTTATGGGACAAGGAACCCACAAATTTGTGTATAAGACCCCCTTCTTGATGGGACAAGGAACCCACCTCTGTGCAACGATTTGATTGCTAAGTCTACGAAAGCATACATACCCTACCTCCCTCTCGTTTTGAACCTGTGACCTTTTAGGAGAAAACACATGTTCTTAACCATTAGCCCCATTACCCAAGGGATTAATACTAAAATCCCAAGAGATTATGAACCAAAGAGAATAATATTAAACAAAAGGGACTAGTCTTATAAACCCAAGGAACTAATAAACCCAACCATTTAATATTATAAACCTATGGAATTAGTGAACCCAACCAATAAGTACTAAAAACTGAAGGGATCAAGAAGCACAAGAGATTGATATTACAAACACAAGAGATTAATAAAGATGACCACGATTGATATTATAAACGCAAGTTAATAATAAATCCAAAGGATTAATACTAAAACCCCAAGGGATTATAAACCTAAGGAAATAATATTAAACCCAAGGGACGAATATTATAAACCCAACACTCGTAAACCCTAATATAAATATTAGAAAGACTAAAATAAACATGGTTTATTTTCATGGTGAGACAATCCTTGTCACAATGTGACATTCAGCCATGGTTGACCATGGTTGTCTATGATTGCCAATGGTTGACCATGACCAATATTATAAACCTAAGGGAATAATAAACCCAAGGGATTGATATTATAAACCTAAAGGAATAATAAAACTAAGGGATTTATATTAAAACTCCAAGGGATTATGAACCCAATGGAATAATATTTAACCCTTGATACTAATATTACAAACCCAACATTGTTAAACCCAAATATAAACACTACAAACACTAAAATAAACATGGTTTATTTTGATGGTGAGACAATAATTGTCACAATGCGACATTCAAACATGGTTGGCCATGGTTTGCTATGATTGACAATGGTTGACCATGATTGATATTCTAAACCCAAAGGAATAATAAAATGAAGGGATTAACACAAAACCACAAGGGATTATGAACCAAAGGGAATGATATTAAACCCATGGGACTAATATTATAAAACCAACATTGGTAAACGCAAATATAAATAATACAAACACTAAAAGAAACATAGTTTATTTTAATGGTGAGACAATCCTTGTCACAATGCGACATTCAAACATGGTTGACGATGTTTGGGTATGATTTATATTATAAACATAAGCGAATAAAAAACCCAAAGGGTTGATATTATAAACCCAAATGAATAATAAACCCAAGGGATTAATACTAAAACCCTAAGGGATTATGAACCCAAGGGACTAATATTATAAACCAAACATTTGTAAACCCAAATATAAATATTACAAACACTAAAATAAACATGGTTTATTTTCATGGTGAGGCAATCTTTGTCAAAATGTGATATTCAGCCATGGGACTAATATTATAAACCCAACATTGGTAAATCCAAATATAAATACTACAAACACTAAAATAAACATGGTTTATTTTGATGGTGGGGCAATTCTTGTCACAATGTGACATTCAACCATGTTTGGGTATGATTGACAATGGTTTACCATGATTGATATTATAAAGATAAGGGAATAATAAACCCAAAGGATTGCTATTATAAACCCAAATGAATAATAAACCCAAGGGATTATGAACCCAAGGGAATAATATTAAACCCAAGCGACTAATATTATAAATCCAACATTCGTAAACCGAAATATAAATATTACAAAGAGTAAAATAAACCTTATTTATTTTCATGGTGAGACAATCCTTGTCACAATGCGACATTCAACCATGGTTGACCATAGTTTATCCTGATTGATATTATAAACCTAATGGAATAATAAACCCAAGGGATTGATATTAAAACCCAAATGAATAATAAACCCAAGGGATTAATACTAAAACCCCAAGGGATTATGAACCCAAAGGAATAATATTAAACCCAAGGGACTAATATTATAGACCCAACATTCGTAAGCCCAAAAGTAAATATTACAAAGATCAAAATAAACATGATTTATTTTCATGGTGAGACAACATTTTTCAAAATGCGACATTCAACCATGGGACTAATATGGTAAACCCAAATATAAATATTACAAACACTAAAATAAACATGGCTTATTTTCATGGTGAGACAATCTTTGTCAAAATGTGACATTCAACCATGGGACTAATATTATAAACCCAACATTGGTAAACCCAAATATAAATACTAAAAACTCTAAAATAAACATGATTTATTTTGATGGTGAGACAATCCTTGTCACAATGCGACATTCAACCATGGTTGACCATCATTGATATTATAAACCTAAGGGAATAATAAACCAAAGGGAATGATATTATAAACCCAAATGAATAATAAGCCCAAGGGATTAATACTAAAACCCAAAGGGATTTTGAATGCAAGGGAATAATATTAAACCCAAGGGACTAATATTATAAACCCAACATTCGTAAACCCAAATATAAATATTACAAAGACTAAAATTAACATGATTTATTTTCATGCTGAGATAATCCTTGTCACAATGTGACATTCAACCATAGTTGGCTATGATCGACAATGGTTCACCATTATTGATATTATAAACCTAAGAGAATAATAAACCCAAAGGATTGATATTATAAACGCAAAGGAATAATAAAATTAAGGGATTAACACTAAAACCCCAATGGATTATGAACCGAAGGGAATAATATTAAACTCATGGGACTAATATTATAAACCCAACATCGATAAACACAAATATAAATACTATAAAAATTAAAATAAACATGGTTTATTGTGATGGTAAGAAAATCCTTGTCACACTGCGACATTAAAACATGGTTGACCATGTTTGGCTATGATTGACAATGGCCGACCATGATTGATATTATAAACCTAAGGGAATAATAAACGCAAGGGATTAATACTAAACCCCCAAGGGATTATGAACCAAAGGGAATAATATTAAATCGAAGGGACTAATATTATAAAACCAACATTTGTAAACCCAAATAAAAATATTATTAAGACTAAAATAAACATGATTTATTCATGGTGAGACAATCCTTTTCACAATGTGACATTCAACCATGGTTGACCATGATTGATATTATAAACCTGAGGGAATAATTAACCCAAGGGATTGATATTATAAACCCGAGGGATTAATACTAAAACCCCAAGGGATTATGATCCCGATGGAATAATATTAAACCCAAGGGACTAATATTATAAACCCAACATTCGTAAACCCAAATATAAATATTACAAAAACTAAAATAAACATGATTTATTTTCATGGTGAGACGATCCTTGTCACAATGTGGCATTCAAGCATGCATGACCATGGTTGGCTATGATTGACGATGGATTACCATGATCGATATCATAAACCTAAGGGAATAATAAACCGAAGGGATTAATATGAGAAACCCAACATAATAATAAAATGAAGGGATTAGTATTAAAACCCCAAGGGATTATGAACCCTAGGGAACAATATTAAACCCAAGGGACTAATATTATAAACCGAATGTATATAAACCCTATGACAAATATTATAAACATTAAAATAAAGATGATCGACCATCATTGATTTTCATATTGAGACAATCCTTATCACAATTCCATGTTGGACCATGGTTGACATCATAATAAACCATGTTTGACTTGGGAATAATAAACCCAAGCGATTGATACTATAAACCCAAGGGATTAATACTAAAATCCCAAGGGATTATGAACCTAAGGGATTATTATTAAACAAAAGGGACTAATAGTATAAACCCAAGGGATTAATACTAAAACCTCAAGGGATTATGAACCCAAGGAATTATTAATATTAAAAATTTGAAGAATGAAGAAAATCAAGAATTTGATATTATAAACCTAAGGAATTAACAAACCCAAGGGATCAAAAATGACAAGGGATGAATATTAAAGATAGAAGGGATTAATAGGAATTAATTTTTTAAACCCAACAAATTGATCAACCCACGTGACTATGGATATTATAAACCTAAGTGATCAATAAACTGTAGGGATTGTTAATATTATGAAAGCAACACATTAATAAATTGAAGGGATAAACATTGTAAATGTAACGGATAATATTAAACCTTAGGACTATTATTTAAACATTAATATTGGGGATTAATAAACCAAAGGGAATAAATGATAAGCCAAAGGAATTATTAATATTACAAACTTAAAGAACAAATAAACCTAATCATTTAATATTATAAACCCAAGGAAATATTAGACTGAACTTAAGCCCTAAATCCATGGCATCAATATTATAAACATAAGTAATGCTATAACACAAAATAATAATATTATAAATCACATTGCGAACCATAAAGCATTAAAACATGATAAATCATCATTACATTAATAATAACACATTTATATCATTACATTATAAACAATAAATAAATTTTAAGCCATAAATATATTGATATCAATACATGAATGTATAATAGTATAAACCAAGAATATTAATATAAACACCTAGAACATGAAATCCCAATAATAATATTATAAATGTAAACAATATTTTCATTTATGAAAGATGTGAACAAAGTGAAGGGATCCACACAAAATACCACAACAATCACAAATGAAAAAGAAAGATATAAAATAGTAACACTCCGATTGGAGCAAAGCAACATAAATGCAAAAAGGACATATAAATTGCACATATTGGATTTAAAGAAGAACAACGTAATAGGAAATTTTAAGACCAGAGATATACAATTTTGTGCATAAAAATAATAACGAGAAAAAAAAAATCAATTTAACCAACATTGCAACCACAAAAATAATATTGAGTCTTAACATATATATTTTGTTTTCTTTACATCAAATAATTCCACCACAAAATGGAACTTGAAACACTCCATCAAAAGTCATCTATGGAGTGGCCTCTTCCAAAACACAACGAGACCAATGAAGAAAGAAACACCAATTCAAATCAAAACGATAATAATCATGATACTTAACACTTTCCAACCAATTCCTTCTTGTTCTCCTCTAAGACTCCCTCTCGTGCACATGTTTCAAGTATTTTACATGTGTTTTCAATTGGTCTAGCTCACGAATATGATCATCAATAAAAGCTTGATGGAACCCATGTTTTATATCAAACTTGTTAGGAAGATAGGAAAGAAATATTATAGCTCCAACAATATCGCTTAATGTTATGGAATAATAGATGACATCATTATTGTCCATATCTGCATTTGAAGGACACAAAAACAAAAGAAAAATAAATAAAGACATGCACAAATAAATAAGCACACACACACACACACACACATATATATATACACATAAAACATAACACCCCATTTTATTTATGTTAAGACATTTAATGTTGTAGTGTTACATGAGAAAGACAATCTAGTGTTACATGAACCAAATGCTATAAACATTTCTACAAATATAAGCCTCATTTCACAATACAATAGAAAAAACTATGGAAATAGAATAGAACCATGGCCAAAAAAAAAAATGAATATTGGCCATGGTGATGGACAATATTCAAAAGCTCCATTTTTGCATTTCAGATGTAATATGAATACAAAATATTAATATCAATATGAACAAGTTATAAAAATTATTTTGAATGATTGGTTCATATAACTCATTGTTTATGTTTGAATGATCTCTTGCAAAGAAAAGAAAAATAGGCACTTAAAAAAAAAAGCAAATTGAACAATATGAAAAAGATGTAAACACCTTTCTAAAATATTACTATGAATATGATGAATTTATTAATCTAATAAATATATGAAAATGATTGTTATATTAAAAGAAAATCAAGAGGAAAATAAAAGCAATTCAAAAAACATACTATAAAGAAGGTCACAATGTTATTAGTTGTATGTCATAGCGATATGGAATTTAATTGCTCCTCTTCCTTCTTCCTAATTGTAACATATGGGCTATCTTTTGCTATGGCATAATCTTGAAAAGAAAAAGGCAGTGCAATGTGTAAACCATCTATATCAACTATCGCTCATTCTATAGTAAATCCCTATGAGTTGTGGCTTGTAAGAGCCCATGCCATCTTCAAAGGAATTTGTTTTCGATTTCCTCTTATCACTAGTGTGATAGGGACAAAGTTTGGATTGCTTGCATCAAATGGAACACCAACATACTTATGAAAAACAAGAGTTGTGAACACTGGAAGTTAAGGTGGCTTAGAGGAAGGTAGATAAAATATATTGTTAACATAACTAAGTGCAAAATTCACCAAGCCAGCTTCAACCCATAAATTACATGTCAACATAACACGTTGACCACGACACAATAAAACTTCATGGTCCAATTAATCATCAACAACACCACTGGTTTTTGAACACCTTGAATTCTCAACAACACATCATGCAATTGGAGAATTCGATGATTTTAACATATGCTTATTATGGAAGGAGACCAAACTATTTGTTGAAAACATGTGAACTGTTGCATTGAATAAATCTCTTTCTCTAGGATGCAACCTCATAGGTGCCCGTGACATAAGAAAATCCTAGTCTTCAAGAACATGTTCTACATTTCTTATGTTATTGACTCTACAAAAATAAGATTGTTTCTCATTATTCCCTTGTTGGTGAAATATTATGTCAAGAGTGACAACAATGTTGAATTTGTTCCACAATACTTTCCTGTTTGTATTACATGCATACAAAGCCTTATCCCTCACACGAGGCAGTTGGCCAAGGTCACCCACAAGGATGATGGATTTGCCACCAAAACGAAAATTCTTTTTCTCTGGAAATGCTTCTCGTAATCAAGCATCTATTTGAATAAACAACCTTGATCCCAGAAAGATCATTTCATCAATCAATATATATCTAACATGTCGCATTTCTTCTTGGAATATTGCAAGTGACTGCCCCTGTAGTGGCGACATATCTTTAATTGGAACTTTTAGAGCTAAGTGTATTGTTTTTACATGTATATTAAAAGCAACTATTCCTGTTGGGGCAAGAAGAAGCAATGGGATTCTTCCATTACTTGACGAATTAGAAAGAGCTTAAAAAATACAATGGATAAGGAAAGACTTTTGAGTGCCCTTATTTCCTTGAATAATCAAAAGATGAGCTTCACGAATCTCATATTCAGCAAAGTGCCTTAAGACAATTTCAAAAGCAAGTCGTTATTTTTCTGACAAATAATATGTGGATGTAAATGTTCTATTTGAAAGGTCAACAATATCACCCCTTGATTTTCCATTCCTTATAAAATTAATAACTTCTTTGACAACATCATAAGAAATAGTTGCACTTTCCCAGTCAAAGGATATATCAAAGTCCCTTCGATAAAGGGTGTGAAGATCAGAAACGTTCACAAAATTTGGTGGAACCAAGTGGGAGAAAATCTACCATTTTTGAAAATCATCTTCAAGATTCATTTCCTCATTAGAAAAATCACCATCTTCTTCATATTCAATACTATCTATAATTGATGGATTTCAATCAACATGCCATGCTCGATATCGAAAATTCCTCCAATTTGCAATAATAATTTCAGCTAAAAGGCCAATTTCTGCAGGAATGTCACGAAATGGCTTGTACAAGAGTAATTGTTTCCATCAAAAGGTTTCAAAATCCTCTAAAGCCTCACCAGGAATAGAATAAAACTGTGGCCAAACCTGAACAATAGCTTGAACATCTCTAGGTTTCCATGGATCGTTTTTACGTTTGCTATCAAATGTCCAAGATCTTGTTGCTTCTATCAAAGATAGATGTTCAAGGAAAAAATGTCTCTTCTGATAATGTTCAACAGAAGAATTCTCAGTTGAAAATTACAAGCCATCCCTTCAGATTTTCCTAAAAACATTTCTTCCAACATTTAAGGAAACAATTTTTTGGCTACAAACAACAAGAGGTAGCTTAAGCAACATATAGCATGTTTCTTGTGCCCCAATGTCACAGTCAATAATCGTTTCTGCAAGAAACTTTCTACATGCACATAAAGCATGATCATGAGAGCCAATAGAAGTTGAAATTATAGTTAACATATGATGATAGCTTTTAGATCTTTTTATGATTTTGATGCATACTTAGCAATATATTTCAAGACAACATAGCGAGAAAACACCAGCTCGCAATCAACATTTGCATGCCACATTGTTATAAGGTCAATGTTATGTACATTAAGCCTGTCATCATTTCTTGTTGGCTCATATTTTTTTCTTCCTTGATCATCTATGAACAATCTTGATCCATGACAAAGATCCCATGGAGAATTGTACTAACATGTTAGAATAGTGTCCTTTTTGCATAAACAAGAATCTACAGTACAGTTTATGTGCCTTTGGACAAGGTTTAACAATTCCTCGTAATAATTATGAGGATTAGAAGAGAAAACAGTTTAGCAATTCTTCGTAATCATTATGAGGATTAGAAGAGAAAATCTGACCAGTATTCAATAGGCAAGCGTCATCATTGAGGCTTCGTGGAACCATTATGGTGTGACGATGTATGTCATGCAGATTCCATGTAGTTACATATTTGTCAAAGAATATCTTTGCAAGTTGTACATCATAACTATTTGACCAATCAAGTATTTCCATGTCAGGAGCGCCTTCTAACCATAAGAAACCATGGATATGTGTTGAACCTCTATGTTACAACTCATATCTGAAAAATTGAAGATATAATTACTACAAACAATATAAATAGAATCATAATAAAAGTTGAAAAAGTATAGAAAACAAATTCAACAACACAAACCTTTACCAAAAGTCTTTAGCTTTAAGATATTTTTGGATAACATCCTATCAAAAAATATTGAACCTATGGTGCATAAATCTCACAAAAATATGAGGGTACTCGATAACATTCTCAATTTTCATATGATGCTCATTTAAAGAACGGGAATGTGAATGTATGGCCATGAGTTTATGCAACTCTAGCCACTTAGTGTCAGCTGCACTCAAAGTAAAAAAAAAATGGACATCCTAACTGAGTAATCATGCCCATCAATTTAGCTCGAAACTTAGTCCAGTATGCCCTTGTACATCTTAGATAAGAACCAAACCACATAAGATGCTCAGCGAACTTATTATCTCTTAGATCAGATAGTTGGTGACGTAAATCTTCAATTGTTTGTGGGTGAGTTATCATGTAAATGTTTATTTGCGAAAACTGCAACAGTTTCTTGGCTTTGATATCATGTTCAATAAGTAATGTCGAAAGAAAGGAAGGATTCCAAATCTCTGATCATAGTACCTAAGAAGATGCAATGCATACTCATGAAGTTCAACACTACAAATACGTGGTTGCAACCAATTTTCATCACCACTAGGGAACAAGCTTGGGAATGCCATATCTAATAACCCCTCTGTATTATATTCATTCACTACAGAGTTTCTAATACTAGTCCAATCCATGTCTTAAATGTGTGAAGAATCAACATTATCAAGAAATTCTTTAATTTCTTCCACTTCTCTTCGTTCGTTTGGTAGGCGAGCAACAAAAGAATAAGGATGAGAGGGAAAAGTCTCAGCAGGAAATCATTCATTACTAGTTTCATTGATCTCAGATTCTTTAATATCACAATCAACAAATTTAAGCCTGGAGGGATATATGTTGATCTTTCGGGCAGAGCATTCATTGAATCATAAAAAATTACAACATCTCGATTATATTGATCATGTTGGATTTTGAAAAGAAATGCAGCCATCACTCGAGATCTTTTGATATAACATTCATAATATTTAGACTGAGCGACATGTCTCCTCACAATTAGAAATTCAATATCTTCAACATGTCAGGGAAAAGCTTGTACAATTGTAGAAATACCTTGAGGAAAGCTAATTGTATGACACTATATTTATATTTCCTACCTTGAGCATGTGTCACTTGAAAAATAGGATTCACATTCGCTATTAGAACTTCTTCAACTTGAGTAAGAACTCTTAAAATATTAGGTTTATCACCATGATCCATGTTATTATATCGACAAAAAAGATGGGTTCCTCTTTCACTCTTACATCGACTACAAATAGGTCCTTCAGAATGTCTCACAGCACAGATTCCACAATATGATTCTTGGAAAATCAGACACATTTAGACAACTCAGAAGCTATCCATCTTTGCTCGAAATCTTTTATGCATTGCAATCATGTTTTCATCAAAATGAATATGATCTCTATTGTTAGAACCATGTTGAAAACCTTTTGGAAAAGTAAAATTTCTTCTAACATGTACTTCATCTTCAGGAACATGAGATTCCCTTCGCAAATTTGAAGCATGTGGAATGTATCTATGAGAATGTCTTTCCAAATTTATGGTGTGCATTTCGTGAACCTAAGAGGATGTAAAGCTATTTTTTTCACAAAAGACATTAAAATTTAATTTCCAACTAATTATAAATTAAAAAAATGAAAAAGAATCAAATGCATTCAAAATTTACACTTGTGTCTTGATGTGGATGAGGGTTATGAGATGGTTGGTCTTGGCTTCTAACATTAGTGGATGGATCATTTTGGGATGTAGTTTCTATGCCTCTATCCAAATGAGTTGTTTCGTGTTTAAAAAAAATAAAATATGTTATAAAACTAAATCTCCAACAAAGAAAGATTCAAGGATGGAAAAGAAATCAAATACATTGAACATCTACATTAGTTTTACAATTTGATGTTTGGATTCCAATTCTCCAACCTAATGAGATGAGATCATGGCTTCTACATAAAAGGTTACAAAATATAATTTCCAAGAAATTGTAAACGAAAAAACGATAAAAATATCAAATGCAGTCAACATTTACATTTGTTTGGCGATGTGGATGAACGTTGGGAGATGGTTCCACTTCACCTCTAACATCAATTGATGGAACATCTACGAAGTTAATGTTTATGCCTCTATTGAAATGAATTGTGTCTTTTTCAAAGAAAATAAAATACGCCATAAAATTCAATGTCCAAGCAACTAGAAATTTAAAAAATCAAAAGAAAATGAAAAACACTGAAAATTTACATTAGTCTAGCAATTTGATCATCAAGGAGAATGCAAGAAGGTTATGACACACTTAATATTCACTTCTCATATTAGTAGATGGAACACTTTGGGAATTAATTTCCGGACCTCTATTAAAACAAGTTGTATCCTATTCCAAGAGAATAAAATAACATAAGTTTAGTAAACAAAACTTTGTAAATATAGGAATGTAGTAAAATAGCCCCTATTGCAGGGAAATCAAAATATCATTGTGTTACCTCCATTGTTCCATGAAAAATGCTATGAGGGATGACTAATTCTCTTGGTGGGACCACATCACTTTGATAAGTGGGATTTAAAGATCTGATGTTTTGAGCAACTAGCTCCAAATTATCAAACAAATGGCCAAGTAAATTATCATCCAAATCATCACACAAAATGTCATCATTACCTTCACCATGGATTTTTGTAACCTTTGGCCATCAAAACATGCAATTGGACACATGGAAGGGTTAGGGTGGACATTTGCATGCAAATTATCGATATGGCATTCTTCCTGATTGCAAGATGTTTACCCAATGTTATGAACATTTTCAGGAGAGCATTGAACAACAAGATTATGCTAACAAGAAGCATATCATGATAATGAAATATTAATAGGAAATGTTCTTTCCATTATATCATCGATAGTACAATACTTACGAGGAATTATAGAATCATTTTCAAAAGTGGTTTCATTCATTTTTATATTATATGTGGCTCTCCTATGCTTATTTATGCCATCCTTATTTTGTTGATACTGTAAATGATGACTTTCATTAGACCTCTCACGTGATTCTAGTGAGAAATTATGTTTTCTTGTATGCTTGCTTGTGCCTTCAGATTGACATGTCTACAATGAATAATAAAATATTCGTTATGGAATTGTAAACATGGAACATAACAAATATATAATATAAACAAACAAAAAAGAATGAAAAAGGCACAAGTTTTTTTTGGAAATCATAAAATGTGTATATGTTATTTTTTTCCAACCATATAAACTTATCAAAACGTATAAGGCTTTTTCCAAATGGCTAAAAACAAAAACAAAAATTTCAAAATCGGAAATAAATAGAAATGAATTCTCGCTTAAACAAAAAAGTCTAAATGTCCATGTATCATATTAGAAGCAAAACAAAACCCATACTCTTGGGACACAATACTCTAATAATTATATGAATTGGAAGTATATCTAAAAATTTGGAACTATATACTATCAAAATATAAATGAAAATATTAAAATGCACATAAACATATAACATTGTTTGAGAATCAATGACAAAAACCAATGCAAATAGCATGTGTAACATAACTCATAGAAATCATAATAATACAAGCAAAGAAAAATGCATAACATCGAGACACATTTACATGTAAATAAGGAAACTTCACGGGAAATAATATGAAAATTTTTACTTCATAAAGATCAATACAAACATAATTTTAAAGCATTGCCATAAAGACCCATAGTATGTATAGTGACAAAAATGGAAATATTTTCCACAACCATAGAAAGTATATAAAATGGAAATATTTATAAGAAATCCTAATAATACTAATATCCTAAGAATCCATATCCATATCCAATGGTGGCATCTCATCAACAAAATCCATACAGGGAGCAATTGTAAAAACATTTCCATACTCAATCAAATCATTGCAATCCTACAATGTTGTGTACCAAAACCCAAACATATGCTCATTAGTTGAATTATCAATATCTATAGGAAAAGACATGTGAGTCATCATGTCATATAATAGGAAAGGAACTTTGCTACAATTGCACATGAGAACCAAACCATGGACTATTGAAAATGGAAAATACCCATGACATTTGCTATTTATATCTGCAAAAATTTGTTCCAACAACTTCCATCTGAAACCTCAATCATCTTCAAAGTAGTCAATTCTTTTTTCAACACATGGTTGACCAAATTGGAAATAATCTAACTCTTCAATTGACCGTACAGAAGTGGATCCATCATTGATAAGGCATATCAACTCATTCATGTATATTGTTAATGACATGCACTGTATGTCACTCATTGGAACAAATGAAAAGCCCCATTCATTTTTTATTACATCAAACCAGTAGATTGTATACCCATACTGAGGATAATGTTCATACTTGATGCAGGAGCATCAAGACCCTCTTCAGTTGTAAATATGGAATAAAAAGGGGGGTGTGATTATTTTTAAATATTTTGTTGTTTTTAATAAAATAGGGAGTGTTTTTAGGCATAAAAGCAATAGATGTGGATTATTGTGGGATAAGGAAAGCTTTTCTATTTTAGAATAGGGAAAAAGATGGGAAAAAGCCTCAAGATGCTTTTCACCATGTGTATGCATTGCATGTAGACTCTTAGAGGTTTTAGTTGAGTGATTTTAGGATTTTTTTAATCATGTTAAGTTTTATAAATAATGTAGCCTCAAGGACATTGAGAATCAGAGTGAGAGAGAGTGAGAGAGAGGGAGTGAGTATGAGGAATAAGAGGCCATTAATAGGCCATGATTTCTCTTGTAAATATTATTTTATTTCTTAATTAATTATTCTCATATTTTTGTGTGCATATGGTTGGTGTGATCTTCAATTAGTTTTATAATTTTTAAAAGCCTATTAAATGGAGATAAGGAATAGTAATTATTGAGTGAAATATTTTGAATCGAATGGAGTTTGTAGAACATACGGATGTGTGAAAATTTCCGGACATTGAGTTTTTGATTCGGTTAATAGTTGAAATGCATTCTCATATGCATAGTTATTGAAGATCCTGGTTTATGCGGGCTTGCCTGCATCAAGTGGTATCAGAGCCGGAGCAACTATTTTTGAAGGTTCAAGTGTTTTTTTTAATTGCATGTGATGATTTTCGGACTGATGAATTTTGATTTACAGGAAGAGTGAAGAAATCTCAGCGGGAGGAAGGAGAAGTGAATGTGGCAAAACCTGAAGATTCAACAGAGGTTGAATAAAGTTGCAGATGGGAGAAGCCTACAGGAGTAGTGGAGGATGCTCAAAAGGTTCCAGCAGAGGAACTATGATTACCAAAAGGCCAGATCTGGAGGAAAGGATTGGTGAGGTAAGTGGCAGCAAGAGAGTTTGCTGTGGCAGAGGCTTCATGCAACGCATCGCTGCAGAACTTATGGCGATGGAGAAGGCTACTAAAAGTCATAAAGGAGATAGAGGAAGAGGTTCAGAGAAATGCCACAGAGATGAGGTGACTGGTGGAGTTCGAGAAAGAGAGATTGCAGAAATAAAGGCACAGTTACAAGCACTGGAAGAACGACTGCAAGAGCAGGAAAAGCAGAAAGGAAAATGGCTCTTTCCACTGGAAGGAAAGAGAGTGATTTGGCGACAACTGCAGAGGAGGTTGAGGCAAATTCTGATTGCCTTGTTGAAAAAGGGGCTTAGAGTTCTTGTGCCAGAGATTAAATTTGAAGATTCCACATGCAGATCTGATCAAAGGGAAGTGCTGAAGAAAGCAGTCAAGACTAAAAAGTTTTGTGGTTTTAAAGCTGATGAGTTGTGTATGTTTGCAGGTGCAGAGGAGGTTTCCATTGATGAAACAGAAAAGGACAAAATCATTGATGATTTTTTGAGTTATTGGGTAAATCCAAATCAGCTGGATAATGTAAAACCATGTATTTTTGTAGCTGACAATTGTGATGTGATGACAGGTTTTACTGAGGAGGATGTGCCATCTTGTGAAACTATTCTTATGGATGCAAAAGAAGTGAATCAGTTTGAAGTGCAGATAAGAGAAGTAACAGTTGATACTGTTGAGCATCTTATGAAAACTGAGAGTTTATGTATGAATGCAGGTGATGAGATGGTAATAACAGGAAGCTTGGATTATAAAAGTATTGAAGGTTGCACAGAAATATTCTCAAAGGAGATGGCAGATTTATGGCAGGAGTTAAATGTTCTAGAGAAGAGACTAGAAGTACAGAGGATAAGAATTCAGAATATAAAGGCAGAGATGAATGAAGATGAAGAGGTTTATGAACCAGAATACAGATGCATTCTCGAAGAAGATGATACTGAGGATAGACTGAGTAATCAGTACACTGAAATGCTGGCAGAAGGAAATAAGGCACTGAAGCCTTATGATTTTTATTCTAACAAACGCTTTGTGAATGCAGGTATTGTTGCAGAACATTTGACTCAGTTGTGGAGAGAAGAGGTTTTTTGTTCCAGAAGACAAGAGGGCATGGATGATTGGGTGGTAGCCAGAACAGAAACAAGCATAGAAGCAAGAAGTCAGCAGTCTGAAGACTTATTAGACAAAGAAATTGACTTAATCAGAAGAATCATGTTGAAAGGGTCTCAGAGGAAGACATCAGCAAGGAAGAGAAGCAGTAGAAGCGGCAGCAAAAGGAAGACAACAGAAGACTGTGAGAGTGCAGCCAGTGGAGCAAGGCAACATAAGATATGGAAACCGGGAGAAAAGCAGCAAACAATAGCACATGATGACTTGCAGCACAAAGTATGGGATCCAGGCACATAATCGGGAGATCATGATTAATTTTAAGGTTGGGTGTATGATGCAGGAGCATCAAGACCCTCTTCAGTTGTAAATATGGAATAAAAAGGGGGGTGTGATTATTTTTAAATATTTTGTTGTTTTTAATAAAATAGGGAGTGTTTTTAGGCATAAAAGCAATAGATGTGGATTATTGTGGGATAAGGAAAGCTTTTCTATTTTAGAATAGGGAAAAAGATGGGAAAAAGCCTCAAGATGCTTTTCACCATGTGTATGCATTGCATGTAGACTCTTTGAGGTTTTAGTTGAGTGATTTTAGGATTTTTTTAATCATGTTAAGTTTTATAAATAATGTAGCCTCAAGGACATTGAGAATCAGAGTGAGAGAGAGTGAGAGAGAGGGAGTGAGTATGAGGAATAAGAGGCCATGAATAGGCCATGATTTCTCTTGTAAATATTATTTTATTTCTTAATTAATTATTCTCATATTTTTGTGTGCATATGGTTGGTGTGATCTTCAATTAGTTTTATAATTTTTAAAAGCCTGTTAAATGGAGATAAGGAATAGTAATTATTGAGTGAAAGATTGTGAATCGAATGGAGTTCGTAGAACATACGGATGTGTGAAAATTTCCAGACATTGAGTTTTTGATTCGGTTAATAGTTGAAATGCATTCTCATATGCATAGTTATTGAAGATCCTGGTTTATGCGGGTTTTCCTGCATCAAGTGGTATCAGAGCCGGAGCAGCTATTTTTGAAGGTTCAAGTGTTTTTTTTAATTGCATGTGATGATTTTCGGACTGATGAATTTTGATTTACAGGAAGAGTGAAGAAATCTCAGCGGGAGGAAGGAGAAGTGAATGTGGCAAAACCTGAAGATTCAACAGAGGTTGAATAAAGTTGCAGATGGGAGAAGCCTACAGGAGTAGTGGAGGATGCTCAAAAGGTTCCAGCAGAGGAACTATGATTACCAAAAGGCCATATCTGGAGGAAAGGATTGGTGAGGTAAGTGGCAGCAAGAGAGTTTGCTGTGGCAGAGGCTTCATGCAACGCATCGCTGCAGAACTTATGGCGATGGAGAAGGCTACTAAAAGTCATAAAGGAGATAGAGGAAGAGGTTCAGACAAATGCCACAGAGATGAGGTGACTGATGGAGTTCGAGAAAGAGAGATTGCAGAAATAAAGGCACAGTTACAAGCACTGGAAGAACGACTGCAAGAGTAGGAAAAGTAGAAAGGAAAATGGATCTTTCCACTGAAAGGAAAGAGAGTGATTTGGCGACAACTGCAGAGGAGGTTGAGGCAAATTCTGATTGCCTTGTTGAAAAAGGGGCTTAGAGTTCTTGTGCCAGAGATTAAATTTGAAGATTCCACATGCAGATCTGATCAAAGGGAAGTGCTGAAGAAAGCAGTCAAGACTAAAAAGTCTTGTGGTTTTAAAGCTAATGAGTTGTGTATGTTTGCAGGTGCAAAGGAGGTTTCCATTGATGAAACAGAAAAGGACATAATCATTGATGATTTTTTGAGTTATTGGGTAAATCCAAATAAGCTGGATAATGTAAAACGATGTATTTTTGTAGCTGACAATTGTGATGTGATGATAGGTTTTACTGAGGAGGATGTGCCATCTTGTGAAACTGTTCTTATGGATGCAGAAGAAGTGAATCAGTTTGAAGTGCAGATAAGAGAAGTAACAGTTGATACTGTTGAGCATCTTATGAAAACTGAGAGTTTATGTATGAATGCAGGTGATGAGATGGTAATAACAGGAAGCTTGGATTGTAAAAGTATTGAAGATTGCACAGAAATCTTCTCAAAGGAGATGGCAGATTTATGGCAGGAGTTAAATGTTCTAGAGAAGAGACTAGAAGTACAGAGGATAAGAATTCAGAATATAAAGGCAGAGATGAATGAAGATGAAGAGGTTTATGAACCAGAATACAGATGCATTCTCGAAGAAGATGATACTGAGGATAGACTAAGTAATCAGTACACTGAAATGCTAGCAGAAGGAAATAAGGCACTGAAGCCTTATGATTTTTATTCTAACAAGCGCTTTGTGAATGCAGGTATTGTTGCAGAACATTTGACTCAGTTGTGGAGAGAAGAGGTTTTCTGTTCCAGAAGACAAGAGGGCATGGATGATTGGGTGGTAGTCAGAACAGAAACAAGCATAGAAGCAAGAAGTCAACAGTCTGAAGACTTATTAGACAAAGAAATTGACTTAATCAGAAGAATCATGTTGAAAAGGTCTCAGAGGAAGACATCAGCAAGGAAGAGAAGCAGTAGAAGCGGCAACAAAAGGAAGACAACAGAAGACTATGAGAGTGCAGCCAGTGGAGCAAGGCAACATAAGATATGGAAACCGGGAGAAAAGCAGCAAACAATAGCACATGATGACTTGCAGCACAAAGTATGGGATCCAGGCACATAATCAGGAGATCATGATTAATTTTAAGGTTGGGTGTATGATGCAGGAGCATCAAGACCCTCTTCAGTTGTAAATATGGAATAAAAAGGGGGGTGTGATTATTTTTAAATATTTTGTTGTTTTTAATAAAATAGGGAGTGTTTTTAGGCATAAAAGCAATAGATGTGGATTATTGTGGGATAAGGAAAGCTTTTCTATTTTAGAATAGGGAAAAAGATGGGAAAAAGCCTCAAGATGCTTTTCACCATGTGTATGCATTGCATGTAGACTCTTTGAGGTTTTAGTTGAGTGATTTTAGGATTTTTTTAATCATGTTAAGTTTTATAAATAATGTAGCCTCAAGGACATTGAGAATCAGAGTGAGAGAGAGTGAGAGAGAGGGAGTGAGTATGAGGAATAAGAGGCCATGAATAGGCCATGATTTCTCTTGTAAATATTATTTTATTTCTTAATTAACTATTCTCATATTTTTGTGTGCATATGGTTGGTGTGATCTTCAATTAGTTTTATAATTTTTAAAAGCCTATTAAATGGAGATAAGGAATAGTAATTACTGAGTGAAAGATTGTGAATCGAATGGAGTTCGTAGAACATACGGATGTGTGAAAATTTTCGGACATTGAGTTTTTGATTCGGTTAATAGTTGAAATGCATTCTCATATGCATAGTTATTGAAGATCCTGGTTTATGCGGGTTTGCCTGCATCAATACTCCTTATCGAGAGAGAGAAAACAAATTATTTTTATAAAACACTACATTCTTAGGGGGTGAAGTGCCACCAAATGGAACAACAACCCTTTACCATACCCTACCAAGACTACTGCAAACATAAAATATAGACTGTGTTTTGTCATACATATGTTTTAGAACAACCTAGTCATATTTTCTACTACTTACATTTTCCAATAATGAAAAGAATCCCGAGTCTCCAATTCATATTGGCCCTATGTTTTTAAATGCCTTTTTAAATGGATTCATCACAAAATAATTTTTTGTATGGGAGCATTATGTTGGTAAGGATGAAACCACCATTGGTCCAACAATACAATCTACTATGTATCTTGAATCTATGAATTGCAAATGAAACTGACATATGTGCCTATTCTCATTAAGATATTGAGCAACAAAACAATTGTCTTCACTATTGAAGAAAGGAATGAGAAATTTGAATTCATTCATATAGATATTCTTACAACATAACAAGAAAGAAAGGTTTTGCAATACATTCTTCCATTTATTACAAACAGTGTTAAACTTTATCACAAGCGATAAAGGGAGCCATAGGAAGACCATTTTGAGAACTTCGAATGGAAGACAACTCAAAATAGCTAGATCCATGATCAAACAATGAAATCAAATAACCGTAAAAGAAAAACACATTTGATATCTAAAAAACAAATAAATGTTGAATAAAATTAAAAGTAACATACATACATAATTTACCATTTACACATACAAGAAAACTCCACATATACACATTGTATAGAATCGAATGAGCAATGATAACATTATTACATTATTACAACACCGAACACAATTCCACATTTTTTAAACCCAATCTCTATAATCCAAGATTATTAATGTTAGTAAACCTATAATTATGTTATTATTAAGGTCTATGTTTAATATCGATGTGATAATGTTTCCACAAATATATTTATAATATAAAATAAGAACAACTCATTAGGTAGGTTGCCATGAAGGAAAACACCTATTTCATAATGCCAACAAAAAATTGCCTAGAAAACACCATGTTAGTTTTTTGTTGGACTACACAATTTTCCATTGTGTTAAGGACAAAAAATGTTAATGGTTGTGTAAGAGTGAAATTTTAAGTAATAAAAAATATTTGGGGAACGACTTGTTTCTTTTCTACATTCAAGATCACATGGCTACTTGTTTTGTATAGTAGTGAATTTATTTTAGTTATATGTTTTAATTATGTATGTATTGTGAATCATAATTAACTACTATCAATTGGGATTAGGTGTAATAACCACCTAAATAATGTTTGGTTGGAATTTGACAAATTTTTGTTGACTCAATCATAATGAATCTAGAAATATCAAGTTAAAATTAGATTACTAAATTTCTAAACTATCACATTCTTATATATTAATTTATTTCATATTTATAATTATTAATCTAGAATGATTTTTCTTATTTATTAATAAAACAATAGATTGTTAATATCATAACATAATCTTTGTAATGGACTCTATTAATATCACAACTTAATCATTCTAATGGACTACATTAATATGTACATGATTATTATTATGTGGTATATGAAGGTTAAATTAATAAATATTAGGAAATTTAAATAATAAAAAATGTAGTATGTTTTAAGTTTGTGAGATATTTCAACATAATTTTATATATTTATAACTTTTTTGATTATTTGAATTTCTTAATATTTATTAAGACAGTCTTTCTTATTTAATAATGTAATTTTTAATCACACAGTAATCATAAAAATTATAATTTAAATGTTCTTATAATCATTAAGAAAATGTGTTTCTTAAACAATTAATTCTATATGTCTCCATTGTTTTTAAATAATGATATACAAGTTGATCTTAATCTTAAAACTGAATTATTGTTTTTATTTTATGTATCTATAAATATTTTTAATGGGTTGTCTAAAACCTATATGTTTAGGAATTTTTAGTTTGAATTTGACAATTTTTTGTTGACTCAATCTTAATTTTTATTGTTTACCCAAATTTACTTGTAATTCCAAACAATCTTTGCCAAATTTACTTGTACTTCCAAACAATCTTGGTCTAATGCTAAACAATAGAAATCTAACAACACATGAATTTAAGCATGTATTAAGTAAGGTACTTAAAATTGAAAAAAGAAATATTTATCTAATTAATCTATTCTTATACATATTTTTATTATACAATGTCTTTTTTGTAATTATAATTTAGGAACCAATTACGAAAAAAGTTTACGCTAGAGTTAACTATAGTTTTTATAATATAATTTTATAAATCCATATCTTATTTTGCTAACATATTAAGAATAGTATGTACAATAACTCAGATAGTTTTTTCATTATTATCATATAAAATTAATATAATTCTATTTCTTTGAAAAAAGTTATAATAAATGTTTGAACAATTCTCAAGTAACATATTAAATACATTTAATTATTTAAATTAATACATTCTAGCTAAACACATATACATTATCAAAATTCCTATAATATTAATAACAACCAACTACATTTAAAATCCATATGTTAATGGTTGTGTAAAAGTGAATTTTTAACTAATAAAAAAATATTTGGGGAACTACTTGGTTTTTTTTCTAGATTGAAGATCACATAGCTACTTGTTTTGTACATTAGTGCATTTTTTTAGTTATAATGTTTTAATTTTATGTAATGTGACATAATTAAACTATTGTCAATTGTCATTAGGTGTAATAACCACCTAAATAATGTTTGGTGGAATTTGACAAAATTTGTTTGGCTCAATCATAATGAATCAAGAAATATCAAATTAAAATTATATTACTAAATTTCTAAAACAAAACATTCTTATATATTAATCCTATTCATATTTAGAATTAATCTAATATCATTTAAATTACTTATTAATAAAAAAATAGATTGTTAATATCATAATATAATCATTGTAATGGACTCCATTAATATCACAACTTAATCATTCTAATGGACTACATTAATATCTACATGATTATGATTATGTGGTATATCAAGGTTAAATTAACAAATATTGGGAAATTTAAATAATAAAAAATGTAGTATGTTTTAAGTTTGTGATATTTTTCAACATAATTTTAAATATTTATAGATTTTTTAATCATTCTGAATTTCTGATATTTAATTAAGATAGTATTATATTATTTAATAATGTAATTTTTAATCGTACGGTAATCATAATAATTATAATTTAAACGTTCTTAACCATTAAGAAAATGTGTTTCTAAAACAATTAATTCTATATGTCTCCATTGTTTAAAAAAAATAATGGCATATAAGTTGATCTTAATCTTAAAACTGAATTATTATTTTCATTTTATGTATTTATAAATATTTTTAATGGGTTGTCTAAAACCTATATGTTTATGAATTTTTGGTTGGAATTTGACAATTTTTTGTTGACTCAATCTTAATTTTTATTCTTTAATAGAATTTACTTGTAATTCCAAACAAAATTTACTTGTAATTCCA
>APFE030642261.1:44164-74184 GCA_000404065.3 Pinus taeda | reverse complement strand
TAATATACTTTTATAAAATCCATATCCTATTTTTCTAACATATTGTAAATATGTGTGTAATATAATGAGAAGAGTTTTTTCATTATTCTCTTATATAGTTATATTATTCTATTTCTTTAAAAAAAGTAATAAAAATGTTTAAACAATTCTCAATAACATATTAAATACATTTAATTATTTAAATTAATACATTCCAACTTAAGACATATACATTATCCAAATTCCTATAATATTAATAACAACCAATTACATTTAAAACTAGTATTTCTTTATTAGTCAATGAAATTTTTATTCAGCAATACACATCTAAATATTCATAACTATAGAGCACAACCTTTTATTGAATCCCACAAAATTTTCTCACTCAATCAGCCACTCACACATAAGATTTGACATTATCAAGTAGGAGGAAACTTGGATTTAGTTATCCACGTGATTATGGTTATGAGGTATATGGAGGTTAAATTAATAAATATTGGGAAATTTGAATAATAAAAAATGTAGTCTCTTTTAAGTTTGTAATATTTTTCAACATAATTTTATATATTTATAATTTTTTCGAATTATTTGAATTTCTTAATATTTATTAAGATAGTGTTTTATTATTTAATAATTAATTTTTTTGTCTTAAAGAATCATAATAATTATAATTATAAATTAATATTGGAGTGTTTTAAGACTCTATGTAATAATTGTTTATCTCTTTCTAGACTATTTGTATATAGTATAAAGCTAATATATTTATTTGAAAATAATATAATAGAATATTTAATTAAATGGTAAATCTAATAATTAGGGATAAGCTTTTCAAATTTCTTTAAATGTTAAATTTTTCCTTTTAAAAATAGATGAAACAAAATATAGTTAACAAAAACATTATATATAAAGTAAATTATGGAAAAATAGTGATATTTCCCTATGTGTAAATATATGCAATTTTATGAAATCTTTTGATATGGATTTAAAGTTTACACTAATAATTTTTAAAACCCTATTCAAACAAAAATCTGTAATTGATTTCAATTTACCATTGAACTCATTTTTCTTTTCACAAAATTCTCCAAATTTATGCAAATTCAACATAATGATATCAAACCTACCTTATTTAAAAGGAAAAATAAAATTTATGCAAATTCAACATAGTGATATCAAACCTACCTTATTTTAATTCAACATAGTGATATCAAACCTACCTTATTTAAAAAGAAAAACAAAATAAAGGAGCCAACTACTCTTTATTTCCAAGGAAAAATTAACTCAATAAGTGCAAAGATTTTGAGGCATCACAAACAAGATGGTTACAGCCACAAGGATAGTAAAAGGGTTTGAGGGTTGATATATGATAGCAGAGTAACTTGGTAAACATTTCAGGAATATGCCACATAACTTTGGCATATATAGGAGGAGGCATCGAAGGACTGTGTGCCCACTGTGTGAGAATGTGGATGGTGATCACAATGATTCCAATAGGGTTTTACAAAGAAGGTAAGGGGTAAGGCTCAATTATACAACCACTTAGTTATATTGAGTTTGAAAGAGGATTTGTTTGGCCACAAAGCCACAGTTAGAATGCAGGAGGTGCTAGGGTTTACGGAGGTAGTGGATAAAAAATCGGTGGCTTAATATATTAGCTGAGCCATAAACTCAAAAATTAATTTAAAAAATTAAAGGCTAAAACAAATAAGCTTACACACGTTTTTTCATGCTTTTTTTTTCTAATTCTTTTGTATGAATAATATGGGTTAACATGGACCAAATCTCTACCACACAATCCCTCAAGTGAAACAAGAATATAAAAACAAATTCATGATTTACAAATCATGACATTTTATATTCTTTTTTACACCGACACATAAAGTCTGCAGCCCATTGCGGTAAATGGAAATACAAGCTTGGAATCCTCCATTTCTAGTGTTGAATGTGAGTTTCACTATGCATGAGAAGCTCAACAAATTTTTAAAGTGACCTACTATGCAGAGCTCTCTCCCTTAATACTCATGGTCTAATTTTTGAATCATATTCAATGAGTTATGGCTATATGTAAACATCAAATTTGACATTAACAAATTTTTATATGAAATAGACATTGAAAAGGTAATTTTGCAAAGAAAGCTAGACCAACTATCTTGCAATAACTGCAAAATAAATGTACTTCCCACTATATCGAATAATATTTGCATGATTTATACCATGCTTATTAAATAGTAATAAATGTGCTTCCCACTATATCGAATAATATTTGATTGATTTATAGCATGCTTATTAAATAGTATTAGAAGACAGTACATGCCAAAAAAAATAATCTTACACACGTTTTTACCTGTTTTTTTCTAATTCTTTTGTATGAATAAAAAATATGGGTTAACATGGACCAAATCTCTCTTACACAATCCCTCAAGTGAAACATGAATATAGAAAACATTTCATGATTTGCAAATCATGAAATGTTTTATACCTTTGTGCATTGACACATGGAGTCGGCAGCCCATCACTGTGAATTAAATTACAAGGTTGGAATCCTCCACTTCCAGTGTTCAGTGTGAGTTTCACTATGCATGAGAAGCTGAATGAATTTTTAAAGTGACAAAGTATGCACAACTCTCTCCCTTAATATTCATGGTCTAATTTCCCAATCCAAGGCTTGTAACCGATCTTAGAACACATTTCTCAATAAACTTACTCTAAAAGAAAATTACGGTTCTTCCCCACATCCACCTATCACCATCTACTTGTACCATTTACTCGTACAACTCATGATAAAGGAATTTTAATTCTTGTGGCCACTATTACCATTTTCGACCAAAAGTGTTCCTCCAATGCATATTGAAGGAAACCGTGCAAAAACACTAGGTAGAGAAAAGGAAGGCTATAAAAGATTTTTCACCTTTATTAGCAGATAAAAGCCGAGAGAAGCCCCTTCAAATATTTCGAGTAATCGTTCGAGTAATCCTTCAACAATTCCAACAACCCAAGTGCTAAGAAAGAAATTCATGCATCAACAGAGCCTTTGATTATAATAGATGGAATGTGTTATAGACATTTTTGGGCGTTGCAACCCCAATCATAAATGTCCATAAAATAAGGGCTCCTAAGTCCCTAAAAGTGTTGCTTCATTGCCTAAAGGAACAAGGTCAGTTGATTACGTCATTTCCCAGAAGTTCTCCACTAAAAACTGCTTAGAAATGGTCAAAACTGGACCATACTGAATACACAGTGGAGAGGGTGCGATGCATATCATCTTCCTAGTGTAAACGGTGCGATGCATACTGAAAGGACCCTCTGTAGGGTGTGATGGTTGGGAATGGACAAATGGTAGGGACAATTTGCGAGGTGGAAGATCATGGAATCTTCAAGAAGCTTCCCCTCTCACACTTGCCTCTCTGTTTTCGACGAGGGATGAGTAAGAGATCATCAGTATCCAAGTGGAATCAAGAAATATCAGATAGAGGACACTAATCAAGACCCCAGAAGATGACTCACACCCCTACAATCATCTATATATGGATCCCTCATCATAGAGATCCAGAGGCTGGAATCTTGTATCTTGTAGAGAAGTGTTTTTGGTTTTCTGTTGTAACTTCATAGTGTTGGGTGATCTAAGATTTACTTGAGGTGAAGAAGGGCTTTCTTGCTGGAGGATGATGCTGGGTCAGAACATATAGTTGTAATCCTCTTGCTGTTCTTGATCTTAATAAAGATATGCAAGCTTTCCTCCATATTCTTGTATGTTTATGTGTTTGTATGGTTAACACATATCTGGTTGTGTGTTATTTATGAATATAGATATTTGTTCTTCGACAGTAGTATGCTACTTTTATTCCACAAGAGCTCTTTGAAGTTGGGTAGACGAAGAAGAAGCGTCAAAGAGCTATCAGGAAGGAGAGGAATCAAGCAAGGGAACCAAGCGCAAGACTAAGGTTGGTGCCTTTTGTTCCACTCTTATCTATTTTCATAAAGGAAAGCAAAATTAGACTTTACTTGTTTGTTTCTATGATAGCTACCACTATTATTGGGAATAGCAACTCCAAGTGAACACTATTCCCGGTAACAAAATGGCGACTCCATTAGCGAATGAATAGATTATTTGTTAGTCTATATTCTTTTGCTTTATAAACTTACAGACGGAGCCTGAAGTCAAGCCAGCTAGCCTTCGAACTACATTTGTATAGATCAATGTTGCTTAAGTCTATCTTCGGGTTTTGTTTATGAATTAAACAATCGATCTGTAAACATTCTAATTTCCCTAAGTGGTGGCTCTAGTAACCTCCTTAGATTAACCCCTATGATTTACATTTACTGAACATCACTTACTCGGCCTAAATCCCTAAAATGAATTGCAAATTGTGAGCAAAAACTAGTTAAAAGTCTCACACTGGTACCATCGTACCCTCCCTTCAAGGCAGTTTGTATGCATCGCACTTTCCGTGTGGAGTAGGTGCGCTGCATACTAAATTCATTGTGTGACAGGTGCGATGGTCAGGGAAGGTTAAATTTACCTTCAGACTTTGGTTTTTCCTCACTATTTTCATTTCTATTCAGGATTTTTGCTGTCTGTGGTCAATATATCTCTGTGAAAACCCCCTTCTCTTACATCATTCCACCTCTGTTGTGCAAAGAACTGTAAGTGTTTTTATGTATTGTGTGCCATTTTCAGTTCTCTTTTACAAAGAAGTACCATAGTCGAACTGTCATTTATTGATCTGAAAGTGTCGGAACTATCGTTTTCAGTCATAGAAGACAATCCCATTGTTCTTTATACTTGATTATATGGTTACTCTTGTATATGATCTAAATTAGTAGTTTTTAAAGTGTCGAAAAGAAATTTTCATTTCGAAATCACAAAGTGTCTCCCTTACCTTCACTTCATTTTGAAAAGAAATTTGTTGAGTATTGTCACTTTGAAAACAATTCAGAATTGCACTTAGCTTTCTTATCGTCATTCATACATTAAGAAAGCTGAAAACAAATACATGCATGTGCATTTGCATTTAGACTACTTGGTTTGATTTAGGACGGTGCATTTAATGTGTGCTCTGTGCTCTTTGTTGAAAGACTCTCAACTTTCTTTCCTTAGTGGCTAGGATTCTCATTGGAAAAAGAAGATTAAACAGTTATTTATCATCTTAGACTGCATTTTAGGAATTGTATACACATCACACGGTGAACCTGAAAGGCAAATTTTTAAACAAGATCAACTTAAAATAAATTTAATGAATCTAACAACGCTTTGGAACCTAACGGACAACATCTAGAGGTCTAGGCTAGAGACACATTCCGATGTCGTAAAACCTGACAACTGTTGTTTTCATTGTTGGTTGGGTGATTCCTCCACTCTACGACAAGTGCCAGTACAGACTTGTGCTCCCACATACTGTCAAGTATATATTGGGAGACCACAATTGGCTGCATCCTTTATCCTTAGGAAGCCGTGTCTATTGCCCTATCAATTGCAATGCACTAAACATAGCATTTGGGAAGATTGACTACCGTACCATAAAAAGTATTCTGCAGTTTTGCGATTGGTTTGGTAATCCCCTCTACCTAGATTTCTAGAGAAGTCTATTTTTCTCCTTTTCAGACTCCTTAAAAGAAAAGGTCCATCTGAGCACCTTTCACTTCAGGCTCATTAAAAATCGAAGGTGACTAGAGTCATCTTTTGTTTTTTCTCGACTCTTTAAAATTGAAAAAACAAGTTTTTTCAAAGCGTCTAAAATTTATTTTAAGCGGAATAACATCACAAGTTCCCTCGTTGGTCTTTAAGTTGAGAAAAATGGAGTCTACCAACCAAGGATTTCCCCTTGGAGGAAATCCTCATCCTTTCTCCTCTAGGGGAGATGTTGCCGCACCCCATATGGCCACATTGTCACTTCTAGGGTTGACGATTGGTTTTCCCATATGGCTCTTCTCTACGTCTGTCGTTCAGAATACTGTAATTCCTGAACAGTCAAGTCAACAACTAGATGATACTAGAGTTGTCCCCCAACCTTATACTTCCTCTGATTCTCCCTCTCCTTCTTCCTCTTTGCTTGATAAAGTTGGTAAAGCTAAAAATCAAGAAACTAAGAAGAAGAAGAAGGACAAAGAGAAAAAATAAAAGAAGAAGAAGGAACCAAAATCGAAAGGGGGTAACTAGGCATCATCTAGTGAAAATCCTCACAAAGCACTGTCTAAACCTAATCTCCATGTGTCATTTGCAATGGAGACCACTATCACCGAGATTGTCCCTGCATCCCTCGGATCTTAAGGGATTGGTCTCCTCATTTGCACAATCTCGTGTCGTCAACCTCTGATGATCATGTTGAATGCACACCATCAACCAGTGAAAGTGAAGTATCTGGAAAGAAAAGGAATCCTAGATTTCCTTGTAAATTGTGTGAAGGAAATCACGCCTTCCACCATTGTCCCTTCCTTGAAGAAGCTAAAAGAGTTTTGGATGACTGTCTTGCTTCACTGCTACGGCTCCCTCCAGGATATAAAAAACTCTTACCAAGTCCACCACTGGTTGAAAATCTGGCTGGCCTGCCTTTGTGGTTGGCTGAAGCATATATCATTGAAATGAACACTATGAATCCATACCAGACAAAAGTCAAAAGGTCGAGGTGTCATTTGACCCAATCTTGCCTTCAGAATGTTCATCTTCGAATCATACCATCACTGAAGAGAAAGAGAATGACACCATTCAAATTCTTTTCGTAAACATAGACTCCGATGAACTTGGGGATAGTCTACCCATTCCTTTATCACAGGAAGGAAGTTCATCAGAGTCATATCCGGCCGTCTACTCAGTCCCACCTCCAAGCAACCTAGTCGTTTCCTTTGACTGGAATCTACTAGGCAGACCCCGTTTACCAGCTAGTGTACCATTCCTAATAATTGTACAAGCTTACAGAATGGTCATGGTTGGTACCATCATCGATGAAGGGGCTTCTGTGAGTATCCTTTCCTCAACTGCTTGGAAAGCGCTTGGTTCGCCATCGCGTTTTCCTGAAATGAAAAATCTGATAGGCTTTGACAAAGGAACGAGTCGACAATTAGGGATCCTTCCAAATGTTCCCATTACTTTGAGAAGGAAAAACGTTCACATGAACATGATGGTAGTTCAAGGACACTTGGATTATAATCTACTCCTTGGATGTGACTATATTTATTGCATGGGAGTCATTGTCTCCTCATTCTTTAGAGTAATGTGTTTTCCGCATGAAGGCAGAATGGTCAAGCCCGTAGACCAAATGTCATTCCCTCGTTAACACATTGCAAATAGTCAAATGCCATCCCTAAATGGTCTTTTCACGCAAGGAATGTCTCAGTGATCTCCAGTCTGTCCACCTGATGAGTGCGAGTGATTCAGGAGGATATGGCTGAAACCCAGGGGGCATGCACCCTGGTCTGTTTCGTGAGGAAAACCTTGGGTATAGAGTAGGTTTCCGTAGAGGATATATGACTAATTTGACACACCTGTCCTCACAGGAAAATGGGATTAGGATGGAATAAGATACCTTCGTTAAAGGTATGTGACTGGAGCAGCTCTACGCCACTCACCATTGTCTATTTCGGTAAACATCGCCAAGGAAGCATTATGTCTGCTACGTGGATGGAACTTTCATGGTAGCCTGGGAATTTTTCACTATACCTAGGGGCATGCAAGTGAAGAGTGACCATTTATTTTTTAAATTTGTAGGTCCTCTAACCCTTTAAACCCGTAAGGCTGGTCGTTTCCTAGCTTGCATAAAGAAAGGATCTGGGGCAAAGCTTACAAAACGTGAAAGCCCCATAAAAATGGAATATTGAATAAGACATCCTTATTATACGACTAATGAGTAGTGTTACCGTAGGGTTCAAGCTCGTTAAAAAATAAACCTGCCACGAGAAGTTTTAACGTGGAATTCAAGCTCGTTAAAAAATAAACATAAGCAATGAGCAAATGTTTCCCCCAGAGTTTAAGCTCATTAAAAAATGAACCAATCCCTGGTAAATAACCATTGTGAATGCATTATCATCCGCTTTTGAGCTTTGGTCATGTTCTCATCATCACCTCCACTCTGTTTTAGCTGATCATTCACCTCCATTTGATTGTTTACCCCTTTCGAGGAGCATCTGCGAAGAGTGATTCTGTTAGCCATCCTTGCGACACTACCATGATTGGAAAATTCCAAACCTTACCTGGAATCAACCGCTACCCGAAATCATCACTCGTTCCTCGAAAAACGAGTCTCCTTTAAGCTCTTTTCAACTAACTCGTAAAATATGAAAAGATTGCCGAGCGATTAGCCTCTCTCGCTCGTTAAAGTCATCGGAAGTGTTATCCCTCCTCTAGATTTTAATCTTTTTGGACTTGAGGAATTATTACACAAAAGGATCAAGCACTTGTCTTGTTCGGCTCGTTAAAACGATAAAAAATTCATCCCTTTCGTATTATTTTACGCCTTTTCGGACTTAAGGGATTATATGATGAAAAAGAATCTTTGGAGTCTCCTTTCTGTCCCTTTCAGACTCTCTAAAATTGAAAATGACCGAGTTCTCTTTGTCGTTAAACTCGTTAAAACCTAATAGTGACAAACTCATACAAGTGGACGAGAACGAGTTTCACTGTCGCTAGGGTCGCTAAAATATAGTGACAGGTTTGCCCGAAGGGCGGATTATAGAACAAGCATATGTTATCCTCCTCAATATTGATAAAACTAAAGAGGTACTGGTCAGCAATAACTGGGGAAAATTGGGAAGAAAACTTGAAAAAGCTTTATTCGTAGCAAGTCGCTCTTGAAAATGACACTTTCCATCCGCATCCAAGCCGGGGTGGGTTGTTCCGTTCACTGGTCACATCACCATTAGTCTGTCACACCATCCATCTTTGGGGTTTACGCTACCAATCCGTCATGAGTGTCACCGATATGTTCAAGAGAAGTCATTCAGAGAATTCACCTGTGTCTCACCCACTGCAATACATTCACGCTCCATTCCTTTCATGACCGCCACCTTGAACCCTGTATCGTCATATTGTTCTCACCTCCAAAATCATTTGATTCATTTCGTGTCGTAGATGTGGGATTCATTAAGGCCCTCCTACGACACGTCACTTCTTGTTGACATCAACTCATTATCCAAGAAGTCGACCTAGGAACAACCCTTTCAGTACTTTGAAGCTTGCATGCCTCAATGGCAAGTTTCTCACTTTCGGCGACAGGTTTACATTAATGGCCTTCGACCAAGAGATTTTGCGTGGTGTTGGACGCCAAGTCCTTTTCACACCACGTGATTCCTCTCGCACCTATTAATAGCTTACATCATTAGCTAGTAAGCAGGAGATGTCTTTCCATGTTTGACTCCAGAACATTTTTCACATGGATCGATTTGTACTCCGAGTGAAGATTGAACGAGTTTTGAAGACCCCGGATCTAGTTTCATCCATCTGGGCAGCGATATATTCAGGAATATGAAGACATCAAATGTACATCATTGCCGAATAGATGATCATCCAATCAAAGGATGATGAGTCTGAATCATTAGTCTGCCACACAGACGATTGTTTGTCCTATGTACATGAAAATGAATTTATAAAGCTGAGCATGGGAATGCCCACCTCAGCTAGATCATGAAAAATGTTGTCAAGCTAATGTATTGTATTGTATCTTATTACAGGTTGCCTCCCAGCTCGAAAAAACTTCGGATCCTCATGACAAAGCATTTCACCCGACATCAAAAGATTAACGACCTCATGATTTAGGGGGCAACTGTTATAGACATTTTTGGGCACTGCAACCCCAATCATCAATGTCAATAAACTGAGGGCTCCTAAGTCCCTAAATGTGTTGCTTCACTGCCTAAAGGAACAAGGTCAGCTGATTACGTCATCTCCCAGAAGTTCTCCACTAAAATTTCTCAGAAATGGTCAAAATTGGACCATACTAAATACCTAGTGCAGAGGGTGCGATGCATGTCATTTTCCCAGTGTAAAAAGTGCGATGCATACTGAAGGGCCCCTCTGTCGGGTGCAATGGTCAAGAATGGACAAATGGCAGGGACAATTTGTGAGATGGAAGATCATGGAATCTTCGAGAAGCTTGCCCTCTAACACTTGCCTCTCTGTTTTCAACCAGGGATGAGTAAGAGATCATCAGTCTCCAAGTGGAATCAAGAAATATCAAAGAGAGGACACTAATCAGGACCCCAGAAGATGACTCACCCCCCTACAATCATCTATATATGGATCTCTCATCACAGAGATCCCGAGGGTGGAATCTTGTATCTTGTAGAGAAGTGTTGCTGGTTTTCTGGTGTAACTTCATAATGTTGGGTGATCTAAGCTTTAATTGAGGTGGAGAAGGGATTTCTTGCTGGAGAATGATGTTGGGTTAGAACATATGGCTGTAATCCTCTTGCTTTTCTTGATCTTAATAAAGCTATTCAAATTTTCCTCCATATTCTTGTATGTTTGTTTATATATCCATTTGTATGGTTAACACATATCTTGTCCTGTGTTATTTATGAATATAGATCTTTGTTCCTCGATAGTAGTATGTTTCTTTGATTCCATAGGTGCTCTTTGAAGCTGGGCAAATGAAGAAGAAGCGATGAAGAGCTATCAGGAAGGAGAGGAATCATGCAAGGGAACCAAGCGCAAGACTAAGGTTGGTGCCATTTGTTCCACTGTTATCTATTTTCATAAAGGAAATCGAAAGTAGACTTTACTTGTTTGTTTTTAAGATAGCTACCAGTCTTAGTGGGAATAGTAGGTCCGAGTGGACACTATTCCTTGTAATAGAATGGTAATGGATAATAAGTACAATAAATATTTAATGACAATTTGAAATGCTCAAGATGGAGTGGCAATGTTATTCTATTATTCCTCAATGTTACAAGCAGAGATGGAGTGGGAGAGTTATTCCATTATTCCTCCATGTTACAATGAGAGATGGAGTTGTGGAGTTATTATTAAGAACATGAATGGTGAAATTGATGGACACCTGTTTTTTGGAGTTATAGAGACACCTGTTTTTTGGAGTTATTATTAACAACACAAAAGGGTGAAATTGATGTACAATTTAATGAAACTACGAAGAATTGTTATTTTGAATTGGATAGGTCACCAATGGTTTGAAATTGATGATCATATTATTCCGAAATAATTAAATCCATAAAAACCATCTACTATACTTTCATATCTAAATTTTAAATTGGTAGAAAAATATTTTATCACTATCACTATCACTATCATTATCAGTATCCCTCTTATCACTCAAAATTTTTAAATAATTAATAATATACACACTATCCCTCTTATCACTGAAATTTTTTTAATAATTAAAAATATACACACTATTAACTTTAACCTTTGTTTTCTTTTAATCTTACCCTAAATAAAAATCCCTTATCATTATTTGTTAATATATTAGTTCATCCATAAACTCAAAAATTAATTTAAAAAATTAATTTCTACTTCCTTTAAATTAAATTTTCTAATAACTTAAAAACTTCATAATCATTAAATTATTATATATTGACATCTCATTATATATCAATATCTACATATGCATATTCAAAACATTTCTTCATTTGTTGAATTGAGGCTTCTCTGATCCATATCAAGTTTTATGAGAAAACAATTTCAGCGTAAATCACATAATGATACATTTGTTGACACATTTTGAACCAACGAGTGTGGTTCATCATCAGGACAAGTTGAAGAATCACATCATGGATGCATGTTAAATAGGGAGAATAGATCTTCTAACAACTAGCTTTGTCTCGAAAATGGCTATATCGAACTAGAGTGGACCAACGACTATATTTGACCATGAAACGACTAAATTTGACTAGCCAAATAGGATGGGCCAAGGAATGGGGACATGGACTAATATGATATTTGATAAATTTATTTAATTGTAATAATACTATTACATAAATACTTATTCAATGTATTATTAGTGTTTAATATCAATATTATTAATATAATATTTTTTAATGTTCTGAATGCGATTAATGTCTAAAATGATAAACTTATGAAATGCTATATATGAATATTATTTTAATACTTTTATGTTGGTCTTGTTTATTACTTAAGTAATTTGTTAACCATATTTGTGTTAAAAAATAATAAATCTAGGGAATATTAATAAAATAATCGAGTAAAATGTTAAGATATTCATGTTTAACATGTTATAATAATTTATTAATAGATCTAGCATTATTAATATAGTAATAGTATGGATTTATTATTATTCTTCATATAATATAATATAATATTATGAAATAATTATTAATCATAATTTATTATTATTATTATAATATTTAAGAATATTCTTATTATTATTATTATTATTATTATTAATGGATTGGATAAATTATTAATAGAAATTTATTAGTTAAGTTATCTAATGTAAACTTGAACTTTCTACTTAAATCTAAATTTTAGATCAATAACGATCTATAATAGATAATTTTAACCCATTAAGTTAGTTATGTAATGGACCATCTAATAAATATAAGGAAAAGAAAATGAGTGAGATTTCTAAAAGGACCAAAAAATCAAAGAGGAACAAAGGAGGAAGAAAACATGTTAGTTAAAAACTTTACTACTAGATAATTAGGGAAAGAGAAATGATTTTTATGAATACACAATTAGTTCAAATCATTAATTGAGGCGGGGTGAAAGAAACGAGGTGACCGAAAAAAATTTAAGAAATGAAAAAAAAGGGAAACAACAACCAACTAGAAGGCGAGGGGGAAGAAACGATTAGGAAGAGAGGGTAGGGATCCAACAAATGCTGATTTTCCAGTCGTCATCTCTCTTGACATTTCTTGGCCTTTTTTCAATCTCAATGGCTTCCCTAAATTTCCAGTGATGAAATTGCGCAACCTTAGCAATAACACATGCCTCCTCAATACAAACGTTGATCACATTCTTGAAGAAGAGATCTAACTCATCTTGGCCATGAGACCAAATGAAATTTGTATCATCTAGAAATCTTTTCCAAAGCTTGGGTAGGAGACGGGCTGAGGCCAAAGCCTTGGATTCAAAATCTTCCATAAAAAGATTAGCAACAACATGGGACAGGGGGGATCTGATGGGAACACCACAGGTCTACTCAAAGAACTCGTCTTTGAAGTTAAAAAAAGTGGAAGTGAGATAGATCTCAACTAACCAAGCGATATGAGGGTCCATGAGTCAGTTGATAACCTCCATGGCCTCATCATTAGTTTATCTCAATATCTAATTATATTTTACATTATATTTGAAGTAATTTTATAATTACATAATTTATATGCTCCAAATCTACAGATTATTTTCACAAGAAGGAAATTTAATCAAATGGTGAATTTAGTAATGAGGACAAGTCACTAATGGTTTGAAATGGATGATCATCTTATTCCAAGATAAATAAATCCAAAAAAACATATACTATAGTTTCATATCTAAATTTTAAATTGGAAGAAAAATCTTTCATCACTATCACTATCACTATCATTATCACTATCCCTCTTATCACTCAAAGTTTTTAAATAATTAATAACATACACAATATCCCTCTTATCAGTGAAATTTTTTAAATAATTTCAAATATACACACTATTAACTTTATCTTTTGTTTTCTTTTAATCTTACCCTAAATAAAATTCCCTTATCATTATTATTAATATATCAATTCATCCATAGACTCAAAAATTAATTTCTCCTTCCTTTAAATTAAATTTTCTAATAACTTAAAAACTTCGTAATCGTTAAATTGTTATGTATTGACATTTCATTATATATCAATATCTACATATGCATATTCAACACATTTCTTCATTATTTTATTCCAATATCTAAATATTCACAATATTTCATCATTAGTTTATCTCAACATCTAATTATATTTTATATTATATTTGAAGTAATTTTATAATTACATAATTTATATGCTCCAAATATACAGATTATTTTCACAAGAAGTAAATTTAATTAAATGGTGAATTTAGTAATGAGGGATTGTGGACTATTTGTATATGGTAAAAAGTGATTATATTGATGGGAAAATAATAGAATAGAACATTTAATTAAATGTTGAATTTAATAATTAGGTATAATATTTTCAAATTTATTTAAATGTTAATTTTTTCCTTACTAGACATTATATATAAAGTAAATTATGGAAAAATAGTGAAATTTACTTGTGTAGATATATGCAATTTTATGAAATCTTTTGATATGGATAAAGAAAGAATGCTTTGAAGATGGGTACAAAAATATACAATAAGATAGCTTGTAATAGTTGCTACAATGAAAAATATAAGTGAACAGAAAAGGAATTATTAAATGTCAATTGAAATGAGGAGATTCATAAAATGAGTGAATGCCAAAAAACTTATGCAAGAAATAATCCTTCTTAAAAAAAGTACAAATTAAATGGCATTGTAAGTTTTCATCCTAAAAGAATGTGAATATAATTACATTCACAAAGTTTATTGCTAAGAAAAAAATTAAAGGTTAAATGATAACATATGTTTTCTAGCTTAATAAGAAAGAGATTAAGGAAAATTTATCCTTTCTAACTAAATGTATATTAGGTTATTTTACAAGGAAATTTAAAGAAGTGTTAAACATGTTGTTAAGAGAAAAGCCCCTTTATCTTCCTAATTTTTTAACTTATCGACACTTGTTATTTAGAAATGGACACACATTACCAATGGTTTGAAACAGATGGTCATCTTATTCAGAAATACACCTTTCCACTACTATGCCAAGTGTATGTGTAAGGTGTGTGTTACATTTTGTAGTATTCCCATTATGGTTAATCCTGAAAGGTGTCAATTAACAAATGGCATGGTAAATTTTAATGGAGCCTTGTAAAAAATTAATTTAAACAAGGTTTAATCATGCGTTTTAGATATGCAGGGAAGTTAGTGGTGTGAATTCAATCCATTGATATTGTGGCAATGATGAGAATATACCGGAATCTTTAAATTCAAACCATCCGATCTTTTTTTATTAGTAAAATCATTAAAGTGCACAACTCCAATAGGGGGGATGCCTATTGACATAATTGTAATTATTTATTCAACAAATATTTATGTTTATATGGAGTTAATGATCAAATTGTATATTCAATCTAAATGTTTTCAAGTCAAATTTCAACATTTCATTTATAGGTAATTATTAAAAAGAAACTTAAACCAACTCATACATTTTACTAGCTTGATGTAACTTGTAAATTTTACACGTACACAAGCTTGTGTTAACACAATCAATTGAACTATTCAAGCTAGGCATGTTATAGATGGGAAGCTATATATAACAAGTTTAAATTGATTTAATTCAAGTGGGGATATTAGGCACTATTGTTGTGAGTAGTTGATTTACTCTCAATCTAAATACTCTATAGAAGATAGGTGGAATACCAAGGATTTTCTTTGTCCATATATATTATCTCAAGTAGTTCCTAACAACGTTATTGAGAATTTGGATAGTTCCATTAGACTAGGTATCTTGTTTGAATCTCATTAAGAGAGCTAAATTAGTATGTGGCATTCAAGTTTACTAAGTATGCCATTTGTTCATGTGGGGAAGGATCCCTTAGATTTCCTTGCAAGGTTTTCCTTGTATGTGTGTGCATGCATAGAATTGAAATTAAGGGCATCATTTGAATTGGTTGTTGCTAATGTTACTAGAATCTGGCTAGTTTCATGTTAGATAACATCTAGTTTGAATACTAGTTGACGCACACTTTTCTATTCAATATTGATAACATTAGTAGATATGTCATTCATGAATATGGGGAGGCATCAATTGGGTTTCCATATGATATATTGTTAAGCTCTATATAAGCCCTATGTTTCTATTGTTATATGTGTAGGCATCCATTGGGTTTCTATATGATATATTGTTAAGCCTTGTATAAGCCACATGTTTCTATTGTTATATTTCTATGTAGGATAGAACCCTTCATGGTACTATTTTCTTATAATTGTATCATTTGCCTCATATATTATCCTAAGGGGACTTATTCTTATCATTATCAAATATTTCCTTTTTCATTGTATTTATTTGAAAGGAGGTTTACCCTTGAAGTGGACTATAATTATTGGTTTCTTATCATTTTTAAGGTGCAATGATCATAACATTTGGTTTCTCTTTGATCAGAAGGTTTTGCTGCTCCAAGCATGACATTAGGGAATTTTTGCTTCAATTTTTTTTTTTTCTAGGACATTTTAGATGGTGAAACGTGAAGAAGATTGAAAAGAAATCACCAACAATGTGTGGCTAAATTTTTAGTTTATCTTTCACTTTATTTTAGAAGATATAATCCAAGGAAGTTTGAGATCTTGAATCCTCCTATTTCCTATCTTAAACCAGTCAATTTAGAATTTTCACTATACTTTTTTTCTTTGATGCTCTTGGTAGACTGAGTGATGAAATTCTACTCCAATTTACATATAGTGGTTTGTTATATTTTCAAATATATGGTCCAATGAGGTTAGGATTTATATATACTTCATAATTCAATCTGAAACATGTTAGTGTGGGTTTGTGCTATAACCTTTTCTTTTGTAAGGATCCATAAAGTGAAACTTGGGCCATATTAAGAAGATATCTTAGGGAATAACTAGTTCTATATTTGGAATTTGTTTTTTTATACATTGGTATTTATACCATATGGAAGTTATGATTTGTGAGAAATCAATAAATAAATTTTTGATGAGGCTAGCTTTGTATTTTCTCTATATATTTTGTTTGTCAATTTAATTTTCTTAAATTGTTACATGAATTATTGACCGGAGTTGGTAAAGTTGTGAACTGCTTTTGTACTATATATGCTAGAAGTCCTTTTTATTAAATCAGGTTATTAATGTGAATGATTTAGTTATTCAAAATTAATTCTAAGGATTTTTTTCATTCCTATCTTACTCTTCAAAGAAAGTGGATTTAACAAATTAAATATTCCTAAAATTTCCTCACTCCTTTCTAATGAAATAAAAAATGATCTTCACACTTGCAAAATGCAACTTAAAGCAAACTCACACTATATCATTAAGAAAACTTAAATGGTCTATTGCAACAAAAATCTAATCTCTAAAAGCATAATTATTCATCTAACATTCTAGAAATCCTTTGCATAAAAACTAAAATGAAATTAACGTTTATTCAAAATGAAAACCACACATTTACTCATTATCAATCACTCATTATTTTTAAATGAAAACCATAAAGAAATCATTCATGCTTTGAAATGAAATATTGTAAAATGAAACTATAAAGAAATCACTCAAGCTTTGAAATGAAACACTCTGGAATTATAAAGAAATCTATGAAAAGTGATTACACTAACATTAGAATCATTATAAATCAACTTGAAAAATGAATGATTCATGAAATATTGCTATGGCTATCTCATTGAAATAAAGACTGGAGAATGATTCTAAAACATATGAGCAACTAGTAAAATGATAAAGAAAAGATACGAAAAATACAAAACCTTCACTGTTTGTAGTGGCCCAACACAAATAGGCGGTACCAAAACTTTAATCGAACAGTTAACTACGCATCAAATATTCATTCTTTATTAACAGGTAAAAGAGTGTTTGAAACAATATTCTTGCATATATAAAATTAACCTCATGCTCATGTCTGTGGCATGATATTTATAAAAGCCCGTGTCAATAATTGTCTAAGGCTTTTATGCCTACCCTAGCTAACAGAGTCATAAAATAAGATTCTAACAAATATAAAGATATCATTGCTCAAGATTTTCTATTTGGCAAAGAAAATCATGAAGCACAGGAATTTTAGACTCTCGCTCACATGTTCAGCAACAAGTTGATTTTACCCTTTGACCACACAATCAAACAATCCTTTGATGATGTGGTTTGGATGAATAGGAGGAAATTGTTAAAGGAATCAATCTCCACTTGTCCATATCTTTATCCTTTTAGCTAGGACCTTCGATCCTCGTAAATCTTGGAATCGGCTACAAAAACATAGATTAGCTGCCAAATCATGCAAATTCGATAGCTAATAAAAATATTAACTCAATAATAAGGAACATTATTAAATATGAAAGATAGACAATTAAATACCTTACCATGTCAAAATCCTTGTAGTTCGATGTCTACTGAGTTGATGATGATGGTCAAATAGGTAAGGGAGAGTGTCAAAATGAAGCAATCATGAGGCTCAACATTCCCCCACATGGATGTCATTGCATGTCCTCATGCAAAAATTCAAAATTGGAAGTATTTCTCTATCATAGTTCTCTCTCAAAAAATTGGGCTAGAACATCCAAGTTTATCCTTCCTATCTTCTTTCTTGCAATTGTCATTCTCGGCTTCTTCATCAAAATACTCCATTTTAGACTCATGACCTTCCTTTTTATAGATTCATTATTTTTCTTTAACTTCTTGTTCTTTTCATACCATAAGCCCATATGTAAAAGAATGTAATCATTCTTAGTCCTTTGTACCTCATTCTGCATCTTTAATGTCTCATGTTCCTTCTTTAGATGTCTATTCAGTGTCTCCAACTCAAAGACTTCTTGTTTTAGAGTTTTCATGAGTGGAGGTTCTTGTGGACTATTACGCTGGATTTCGTTTTCATTGAATGTAGAAGAATATGCCTTTTCTATAACTCCCTTCTATGTAGATTCAATGTAGTTATATATTTCTTGTTGTACACGATCTATTTTTGGTGTTTTTTGGCCTAGGCTATGAACATGTGAGATGATAGTAGGTGATGGAAATTTCATTTTCTCTTCTTCCTCCAAATTAACAACATCTATAGATTGTTGAGATGGTTTTTTATTAAACCTCGTGATTCTTCTTACATTTGATGGAAGAGGGTTTTTAGTTTTAATTCTTTTCTTCTCTGTTTTAGATTCCTTTGTTTTCTTGGATTTGTTTTCATCCTTTTTGTTGGATTTCTTTCTTCTAACAGATTTCCTTTTAATGCTTGCTAAAACTTATGCAATAGGAGTTTCATCTTCTAACTGTTATTGTAGTTGTTTTTGACATGAGCTTTTAATAGGATTCTCAGATATTCTCTTCCTTCCTCTTTTTTCTTTGTTGCTGCTAAGTGGATCTTGATCATCCTTAAAATGATTTCTTGCTAGGAAGTTATCCCAATTATCTCCTAGTCTTTCAAGATGAAATTCAATGAGTATTTTTATAAGGTCATGGTGATACATGGTGTTTTATATGAATTGGATTCTTTCCTTAACATTCCTAGACATTTTCCTTAAGCTATTTAATAAAAAATTAGGAACATTGATTTCATTCTCTTCAAGAAAATGAATCATCAAATGAATGTGGTAAAATAATATACAACCAAATCTTCCTTCACGAGTGACAAATTTCTAAATTATTAGCAACAAATTTCTCCATTTACCCTTAAGTCTTATACCGAGAATTCCTTTCTTAAAAATAGTGATATTCATACTTGAGTTTTTCAAGAACGTCTTTCATTCTTCTCCTTCAATACCTCTATTCTTAAACCATTTCTCTCTGACTCTTGATAGTCTAGTAGCTTTAGTAATAAGAGATTTTGTCACTACAAACTTGATGTCTCCAATTTAAACCTCTACGCCATCAAAATCTCTGGAAAATGATTTGGTTATTTCCTTGTTAAACCCATCAAACTTTTCCACGAACTCTAGCCACTGTTCTTTCTGTAGCATTTCCTTCACCTACATATATCCTTCCATGAATTTTCTTCCATTTTTTTTTGTTCTTACTATGATGCCCATGGTTGAGAAGTTTTACCTTAGAATTCACTTCATGAGAGGGTATGAGTTATGGTTTCAGGATAATGGATTCGGTGAGAGTATAAATGAAAGTGAGAGAAAAAACAAGTGAAGTGACCATTAGGGTATGAATGGATGTGAGTTGGCAATTTCAACAATGAATTCAAAATTTGAGATGACTATTATCAAAAAGCAATGCCCAATCTCTTAGCTGAAATTTTCTTTCTTTTATGTATTTGTCATGCCACCTTGATCTTTGTTGTTGAATTAAGATGATTTTTTGGATAACATCTTTTCTTATCTCATCAAGTTGATTTAGTTGCTCCATTCTATGTTTTTTTTCCTCTGAAATATCAAGAGCCAATTTAACTATTGTCTTGAAGGTTTTTACTTGAAACTCAATAGGAAACATGACTTGCTTCACATAAACAAGTTCATAGGTAGTATGCCTTGTAGTGTTTGTCCATGTTGTACGGTATGCCCATAAATCTTCTGGAAGCTTTTCTACCGAGTTTCTTCTATGCAGATGCACATTTTTTATGAGAATTGCTTCAATTACATTAATGGTGGACTTCCGATGTTTTATTTTGTACTACTTCATTATCTTCTATACCAACTTGGATCTGAATTGAGTACCTTGGTCTGTTACAATTTCCCTTGGGAAATCAAAATGAGTAAAGATATCCTGAAAAAGAAATAAAACTACAACATTTTAAGTAGAAAAAGGAACTGCTTTAGCATCTACCAATTTTGTAACATAGTTAATGCAAACAATAATGTACCTTTTCTATCTCGGTGATGGATTGATTGGACCAACAAAATCCAGAGCTCATCTTTCAAAAAGCTCAATAAGTACATGAGGTTGTAGAGGAATTTCATTATAGGGAACACATTTCTCATCCTTTAACAACTATCGCATTTCTTGACATACTCCTTCGCATCCTTAAAAAAGAAAAGCCAATAGTATCCTAAGAGAACGAATTTGTAGGAAGTTCTTTTGCCAGCGAAGTGTCCTCCACATGGCTCATCATGAAAAGCTTTCAATATCTCTGGTACTTCATCTTCTCTAACACACCTTTCAATGATTGTATCTAGCCCTGTTTTATACAATTCTTCATTTATCCATGAATAACATGCACTAATTTGAATTACCTTCCTTTTTTTATCGAGGAGATAAATATGATGGTAACTTCCAGCTATAAAAATAATTAGAAATATCTAAAAACCAAGGTGGTTTAGTAGATACTAAAATCAGATATTCATCAAGGAAATTGTCTTCTACATGTACATATTGAAAAACAATATTTTGTTTCCTAGTTCAATCCAAAATAGTGATGTAAACTCTTGCAACAACAACAACCATCTTATAATTCTACCTTTAGTGATAGGTTTGTTCATTAAATTCATAATTTCAAAATGATATGTATGTACAAAAGTTTCGTAGACAATAATGTAATGTTTGAGTTTATTGATTATATGGACAACAACTAAAAACTCATTTTTTGTTATAATGTAATTTAACTCTGCAGGAGTCAAATTTTTACTGGTGTAATAAATGGCATAAGGACTTAAACAATTTTGTCCTAGTACAACTCCTAAAGTTGAGTCTGAAGCATCAGTTGAAATGTGAAAAGGTAGTTTCTAGTTTGGTCCTCTAAGAATGGGTGCTTCAAAGATTTTCTCCTTTAATGTTTCAAAGGCCTTTTGGCGATCAAAATTCCAATTGAATTCAAAGTCTTTTGTGAGCAGTTTGAAAAGTGACGATGTAATTTTTGTAAGGTTTTCTATAAATCTTCTATAGTAACCAGTGAAACCAAGAGAACTTCTAACAGTGAATAGAGGAACAGTGAACAAAGGAACAACGAATAGAGGAACAACGAACATAGGAACAACGAATAGAGGAACAACAAACAAAGAATAGAAAACCATAGAATAGATTGAGAATTTAAAACATCAAGAACCCTCTTACTGTTCAGTAAAGTAGCTCCTTGAGATGGTATCTTCTAGCACTTGTTACATGTCTACTGCAACTCGACCTCTCCTTGGGCACTCTCTTAGCATCTTTACGAATGCCTCCCTTGCAGCCTTACTCATACTTAGAAGAAGATATCAAGAGAACAACTGAACTTAGTGTGAAAGGGTGCGCGAAGCCTTTATTAACTTAAAAAGAAAACTTACAGAGATTTACACGATTAAAACAAGAAATCTCAGAGTTTAGAAGCAGTTAGTCCAACAATATGGGCTTCTCTTCTACTGATTTCTCATTTTATAGACTTCCTAAAGAATCTAATTTTTCCTAGACATGACACCAAGTGGAAATAATTGAGGGTCGTGTCGGCATTTCCATAGTCTAACGGTGTATACTCAATATTCCAATACAATAATTCAAAAACACACTCAGTACAATAATTCAAACTTTCAACTATTTACAAGGAATCTAAGGACTATCACCATGGTCCCTTAGGGCTGCGGTCTGAGTCATAATGATTGAATTCGTCAGAAGATTGATTCTCTTGCAGATATGCTTCCTCCATTATATTTAGATATTTTTCTTCATAGTCCAGCTCGGTGGGGTCTTGAGCATCTTAGTACACATCTAAAAACAAATGTCCTTTTCTTTTGAAGATGTTGTTGCTGCAGATGCTATAGCTAACTTAGAGGACTATCTGACTTCCAACTTTATTCAATCTTTGTAGACATGATGGCTTTGCTAGGGTAACTTGAATGGGTAATCTCTCTTTCTCCATCTATTGATGTAATATGTAGGATTTATCTCAATACCTAAGAAATAATATTTATGTGCTTTCGAGAAAGATGTCATATATTGTACTGGTAGTTCTATTGCATCCAATAATTCCCATTTAAAAATCTAGAACATACTATTAGCTGTTTCGATGGTGTGTTGTACCCAGATTTTGCAGTGATCACTAACACGTTCCTTTTCTTGCCCTCCAAACTCAAAATTGAATGTTGTGCATACCCTGGTTGATAATAATAGACTAATCAGACATATAGTATCTACAGTCCAATTTCCTTAACTTACTCCAACTGTGATTAGTGCCTTTTGATTCACTGAAAACTTTAAAATAGGATGTTTCCATTGTGATTCAGTCAATTTTCTGATAATATGAATTTTTCAGCCAACTTTTGCATGGGAAATTCTTTTGACCACCCCAAAACTCTATTTAATTCATCCTTATTTTCTACAAATGTGGAACTTTCTGAAAATTGATTTGCAAAAACCTGTGAAAAGGGATTTGGCTTAATAGCATTTCTTATTTCTGGGCTGTTAAAATCCCATGGTGTTGAAAAAATTTTAATATACTGTAGAGTTCTTTCTACACATTGAGATTGTCTTTCAACCTGTTTCTTCTTGCAGTATCCATCCTTCATTTCCCAATCTGTAAAGGGCTCAAAGATTTAATCATCAAGGTCCATCATCTTAGCACTTGTAAAGATTTCAAGTGCAAAATCAATACAACCAATCATCTGATAATAATTTAAAATTTGCAAGACCCAAATCATAGATTGAGTATACTGTATGGACCATAAATCATCAAGTGTTCTGAAATATAATTTGACTTTAATATTTGGTAAAGAGTATAATTTTACCAATTCAGGATCCAATCCAAGATGTGTGCCAATATTCTTTGATTGCCAGGCTTGACATTTTTGAATCCACTCGTATCTTCGAAGCCTGAGTCCAACTACCTTTTTTATTTCTAGACAAAGATCTTCAACATGCTTCTCAAGAATTTTGAATCTTTTTGCCAAGTGACAACATTGTCTGGCTGATCTGGAATATAAAAAATTCTTCCTCTGACTTCTATTCGGCTGCGGCCAATTCTATGGGCTTTATTCATTTCCCCGGTAAGAGCATCGACAATATAGTTAGAATTTCCAGGAATCCATTCTACATCAAAATCGTATTACTGGAACTAAATTTGCCATGCTAATAATATTCCTTTTTACCATCTGTCTTGATAAGTTTGCTGAAAATAAATATTTAAAATTCATTGACTCATTCCTAATCAAGAATTTTCTTGGCACAAGATACAATTCAAATTTTTGAATTCCATTAAATATTGCAAGAGTTTCTTTTTCAGTAGCAAAATAATTTTTCTGATTAGGGAGGAATTCTCTTGATGCATAGGCACATAATTCTTTTTCTTTGTTTCCCTCCTTTATTTAAAAAAGAACAGCTACCCAAAAACCATCTAAGGCATCTATTTGTAAAATTAACAATCCTTCTCCTGGAGGCTGCAATTTTGGCAGGGACTTAGATTCTTCTTTGAGATTTTTGATAACGGCATTGGCTTGACTAGACCAACCTAATTTTAAATGCTTTCTAATACTAGAAGTTTTTTTAGATAGCCTGGGAATGTATTTATGGATGTAATTTAAAACACCCAGAAATATTTGAATCATTTTGGTGTCTTTGAGTTCATCAGGGAACTCAACAAGCTTTGTTAGCACATGCAGCTACATCTATATATGTCCATCGATTACATGAATTCCAAGGAAATCAATATCATTTTGGAATAACACCATTTTCTTCTCTGAGAGGACAATACCATGAGCTTGACCTTCTTGAAAGAATATTTCTAGGTGAGCCAAATGTGTTTGTAAATCTAGACTATGGATTAAAATATCATCAATGTAAGTTATTATAAAATCATATTTACCAAATATAAAATCCATTATCTTATGGAATAAAGCAGGAGCATTCTTTAATCCAAATGGAACAACTCTCCATTGGTAAAATCCAGTAGGGCATGTGAATGTTGTCTTATGTCTGTCTGCTTCTTCAATCTGAATTTGGTAATAACTAGATTTCATATCAAATTTACTGAAGATTTTACTCTTCTGAATTTTCTACATTATTACTTCTTGACGAGGTAAGGGATAATGAAAGATTTGAGTGATTGCATTCAATGGTTTGTAATTAATCACCATTCTTGCTTTACCTCAAACTATTTCAGAATGATTGCAAAACAAAAATGTAGAACATGAATAATGGGAAACACTCGGTTCAATCAATCTCAGCTTCAACAATTCTTCAATCTGTTTTTTGATTTCTTGTTCATGAGAAGGAGTACAACGAATTAACTTTCCTTTTACTCCATTATCATGCATGGTCACAATTTCTTGCTTGGGGCTCTCTTTTTCCCAAAACTTCTGAGGGTCTTTCGAGGAGATTTTAATTAACCGCTGATATATGGAGATTTGTTCCTAAGTCCATTGTGGATCTATTGCTTCTTTTTGTTTTGTTTTGAGATCTTTTTCTTCATAAATCTGTAGTACCTTCTACCAATCTTTGGAATCATTTTTTGGCTTTCTTATACTGGTCTTCTTCTGGCTTTCTATTGTTACTTCAGAATCTACAAATTTTAATCTCAGAACAGAGATTGCTTGTTTTTTGAAATTTAAGATAACTTTATCTTCGCTAATAGTCATGGGCAAGAAACAATTGATAAATGGTATACCCAAAATTAAACTAGCAGATGGGTCATAATGCTGTATAGCAGATATTTTAACAATCTTCCCACTTATTTTTAAAGAAATATTATCCACATAGTGAGTAAGATTAATTGTACCTCTGATTGTTGTTGAAATCAGGATATTCTAGAGAGATTTCCATAATCCTTTAAACAACGTTGGTCTGGAAAGATTGTTTGAGCCACTAGTATCAATAAATGCATCAAGATCTATCCAACTATTTCTAACCTACACGGAGACTGGTATATACAAAAGATTATTTGTTTTTAACATTTTCCTCAAGAAATTTTGTTCTATCGGTGGGTATAATTCAGGAACTGGCATTGAAGATGTTTGTCCACTATTTTTTTGATATGGACAAAAAACGTTTCACTGAGGAAGAATAGGGATAACTTGTTTTCCTTTATCTTTCTCTGGGGGGAGATACCAACATAAAGATTCTATTTCGCTGGTTTCAACACTGTGTGTGTTAGTCTCAAATTATTCACTGTAATGATGTTCTTCTTCTTCATCTTCAACTGAAAATTCATTAGTAGAACAATCATAATAAATATTCATTTTCTGAACAGAATTGACTAATTCTTCATCTTCTAAAAAAGAAGCATCAGTTAACATATATACATCTGATGGTTCTTCTTCTGATTGCACAATAGACCAATCATCACAAAATTCTTCAATATCTACACATGCTTTCAAATTACCGGATATGCTTTTTGGACAGGCACAAGCATAGTGTCCTTCTTGTTTGCATGTGAAATAGCAATTGTTTTTTATTCTCGGTTGTTTCCTCTTCTTTAGAAATTTGAAATTTTTAAAAGGTCATTTGGGATTTGCAAATTTCTTACTCTTGAATTTTGCCATACCTTTTATGTTTTCTCTTTTTCTTAATGGTGTCTATGGCAAAGCAGCATGACAAACATTGGCACTGGGAGTTATATCATGTGCATATTTTTTCCAACAGAGATATTTGACTTTCTTTTGACACCTGAATAAAATATATATCCAGTAAATTTGATCTATTGTTTTGCTTTGAAGCTCAATAACTTTAGAAATCAGATCTCCTAGATTTCCTGGTAATTTTGACAAAAAAGAAATTTTCTGAACTAAATCATTTGAAAGATTTTCTTTGTAAACTTTGTCCATAAAATCTTAACCAAAAGCTTCAAGATATTTTAAATCTTTTAGTTCCATTCTAGCAAGGTCTGTAATGATTTTCTCCTTCTCATTTATTGGCTCAGTGACAAACTGTGTTTTTAGTAGTACCTCTAGAGTAGAAAGTCCTGCTGCAGTTACTACTTGTTGTTCTGACTGAGGAGGTCCAATCGACTAGTCATAAACTACTTCGGCCATTCTTTTCTCTGCTAGAACAAATATGGACATATTATTGAGCTTTGTAGTTACTTGCATTTGGTATAACGCTCCGATCCATATTCAAATTGATTCAGCTAGATTTGTTGATTTGTCCGAATCCAAAATATAACCGCTAGAATTAGAAGCAAACAAATCTTCTTCTATTCTAAGATATTTTTGGACTTCTTTAACAAAATTTTCTTTTTGGGTTGATGGCATGATAAAAAAGATGGAAACTTAGAAGTTGCATTCTTAAGAGTCATTGTTTTTGCTTTTGTTTTTCTTGGCTTTTCTAGAATATACTCTATTTTCATTGGTCTGAAAGGTGTTTCAGATGTGCTGGCTTCTATTTCTTTTAAATCCAAAAAATTTGGGTTGACATATCTATAGAAAATTTTGAGCTTTGAGCTGCTTTGGATTTTCTTCTTCTTTCCTTTTTCTACATTATTGCCTCTTTCTCGAGTCTTTCTTCTTGTTGTTCATCATGTAATAGCTTGAGATTGGCTAAAATGAACTCATTTTGTGCACCCAGATCATCTATCGCATTTTCAACATAAGAACACCATGTGGTAATATAATTACCAATTTGATACAATTGGTAATTATCTCCTAGATCAATCAATGTATTTGGGATCTCTACACCACTAATGTGTGTTTTCACAATGGGACTTCCTAAATCAAGATATTTTTGAATTGTTGTCTTACCCATCATGATATCTACAATTTTTACAACTAGTTGGATTTTTTTAACTTATTTTCTTTTTCTTCCTCGTCTTTTTATTCTCAATTCCCTAATTGTTTTTTCAAAAATTTGTATTTCCTTAATGGCTTGTAGCATAGGGATTTTTATGCAAACATTCTTTAGTTCATCTAACATGCCATAATCAGGCAATAATTTGTTTTTCTACCCCTTCATGAATTTTTAATATCTCAGGAAAAGGTGGTTTTGAAACAGATACTGAAGGTTGTTCCATAATAGGAGTTGAGTTATTTGAATGTGTTGGAGTAACTTGTTTTCAATTTTTTTTCTTTTTCATTAACAAACTTCTTTTCTTCAGAGATCTTTTCTTTTTCACTTTCCTGAATAACAATCGATGGGGAATTTTTCTCTAATATTCTACCACATCTAAGTTGAACAATGTTTATATCCAATGGATTTATCATGTAAGTTTGGAAATTTTATCCTTCCATATTATAAACATGTTGTGAATTTTTATTATTATTTGGATTTTGAAGTGGTTTGGAGGGAAATGGTTTGGTCTTTGAGGAAATGGTAATGAAAGTTGTGGATTCAAATTGTGGGGTTGAGTTTGTTGAACAGGCTGAGGATAATATTGTGGAGGAAAAGTAGGATATGATTGTTGAAATTGTGGATATTGAGGATATTGAGGGTACTTTCCATAAGGATTTTTCCATCCTCGTGACTAAGGTTGTGGTCAATATTACCAAGGCATTAGGGTAGTAAAATTACTTTTTGATGGTTGTGCAAATGGTTGAGTGTTAAAACCCTGAACTGTATTTGGTTGTGGATTATACGAATGTTTTTAACAATAAAATAACGGGGGTCGACCTGATTTGATACTCCTTCTTCTTGATAGACAAATTTAAGACCTGGTATTGAGGGACATTCTTTTGTATCATGATTTTCCGCACATATAACACAAGTTTCTACAATCTTTAAATCAAGAGGACATCTTTTCAATGCATGTTTATTTCTAAACTCAGGGAAAAAAATGGACAATGTGTTGTAGCTCTGATACCACTTGTTGTATATCTAAATCGGAAATATAATGATAATAGAAATAACCCAAGAATAACAAGATAGAAATGCTTATTTATTATCAAACCCTTAAGGTAGGGCAACACCATAGATTCACTCCTTAAGGAAGGAGAACACTCCACAAGCCATATGCCTGTTCATACAAGAATACTTCTCTTCATGTCTCTCCATATGGAGTCTCTAGCCTTTATATAGGCCTCATACATACAATACCATGGATCATTACCATGGTTTCCTCATTTCATCAACTAATACCATGGGCCCCTTACATTATTATTAACTACTTGTGGTCCCTTACATGACATGGGTTAACCACCTTATTTATTACTATGGCCCATCCCATTATTACATTATTATCTTGGCTTGGGTATCTCCCTTGGTACCCCATATTATCCCCCCTAGGTATATAACATTCCACCCCCCTTAGCATGTTTCATCCCCGAAACATGGGAAGAACACAAACAATAAGATCTACTCAAAAGAGTAGTCCATTGATACCATGCACGTGCATCTAGCCATCCAAGAGAAAGGTGACCCCTCGATCTCATTGGTGCCTCGCTCGCTTGAGATGGAAATTGACCGTGGTAGCTCTTCTATGTTGATGTGCAGTAGGTGGATCATCTCTCCTTTGTATCTGTCATGTGACTACTTGTTTTCCATCTTGATGGTTGTCTTGCGGGGTGATGTGGGTGATGATATGTTGAAGTTTTAACCCACGATGGCTTTTGCTTGACTTCACCCTGCTGTGGTTCCTGTTGTGGTGTCTTCTTTTTCAATATGACTTCAACCACTGAGCCCTCCTCTGATGTATCATCACCTGTAACCTTTCCTTCTGTAGCCTCCGTTTGTGTTTGATTGTCGATCATCAAAGGTTCATCATCTGATATGTCAGTCCCTTGAACATCTTCTGCTTCAGCGTCCATGTGCTCTACCTGTTTATGGATGGAAATATCCTGTAATGTAATTTTCTTCTTTTTATACCATAGCTTCAGGAATTTCTTCTGTACATTAATATTAATAGTACCCACGGATTCCATCCAAGGATATCCCAAAACAACATCCATATTATCTATCTTTGAAGCATAAAAATCACCATGCAACACATATTTATCCATAGAAATCTTCAAATCCTTGTACACTTGAACATCCTCATCATCCACTTGTGTATGTTCAATTTGTTTTGCTGGGACTTGCAATTTCTTTGCCAAGTTGGCATTTATAAGATTTTGTTTGCAACTCGGATTGATAGACACAATGATTTTCTCCTTCTGAATCAATCCATGAACCTGCAATACCGAGGTACCAGCCAAAAATAACCCTTTTGGTTCCTTGGTTTCCTTCTTTCCTGTAAAAATAACAGCTTTGCTAGGCTGTGTGTCTGTCTGTGTGTGCTTATCCACAAGATTTGATTTATGGGCAAAGCACGCTATAAGAGCTTTGGCAAATTGGGCCCAACTCGCAAAAGGTCCATTGCGACGTTGATGCCATTCCGCCCATTTCCATCTTTCATTGTCCAAGTACCTGGTCCCCACTCCCAGCTTAGTCCAATCATCTTGGAGAGATTCAATTTGAAATACTGGTCCATTTGTGCTAGCCATGCGGACGGGTGAGAACCGTCAAATTTATACAACTCCCTCGAATTCCGATCTAGGCCCGCCATCACATAAATATTGGTGAAAAAT
>APFE030642261.1:0-44033 GCA_000404065.3 Pinus taeda | reverse complement strand
ACATGGTCCCCACTCTCAGCTTAGTCCAATCATCTTGGAGACGATTCAATTTGAAATACTGGTCCATTTGTGCTAGCCATGCTGACGGGTGAGAACCGTCAAATTTATACAACTCCCTCGAATTCCGATCTAGGCCCGCCATCACAAAAATATTGGTGAAAAATTGAAATGGTCACAGATTCGTCAATATTGCTCAGAATCTCTATTTAACCTTTTTTTAGAAATGGAACAACCACTCTGCATCTGCCCATGTGGTACAAATCTTGATCCAGGCACTTGAAATTTCAGATCTACGTTGCTACTCTCCCGCCGTCACCCAAAATTTCTGCAAAAAGAGCTGATTTTAATTCAGCGATATCTCCCTCATCCGGACTCCGATTCGAATGATTTTTTTTTTTGAAATCATGTGTTTTTTCACAAAGATTCCAGATCTACAATTAGATCTTACAGATCTAGCACCAGGACTTCTAGATCTGCGCCGCAAAACTCGCTGCTGTGAAAATTGTCTGCAACCCCACTGATTTTTAAATCAGCGATATCTCCTTCATCCGGACTCCGATTCAACTGATTTTTTTTTTGAGTTTGGGTATTTTTTCACAAGGAATATAGATATATAATTAGATTCTATAGATCTGTCATCAAAACGTACAGATCTGATCTGAAAATTCGCCACCCCAAAAAAAAAATCCCTACAAAAAGAAAAAAATTCTCCACGGTTTGCCCAAGAAAGTGCTCTGATACCACTTGTTGTAGATCTAACCCAAGATATTATAGATCTAATAAGAAAATATAAGATAATGAAAATAAATCCAGAAATAAGATAGAAATGAATCTTTATTATCAAACTCTTAAGGTAGGGCAACACCATACATTCACTCCTTAAGGAAGGAGAATACTCCACAAGCCATATGCTTGTTCATACAAGACTATTTCTCTTCATATCTCTCCATGTGGTGTCTCTAGCCTCTATATAGGCCTCATACATACAATACCATGCATCAATACCATGGTTTACTCATACCATCAACTAATACCATGGGCCCATTACATTATTATTAACTACTTGTGGTCCCTTACATGACATGGGTTAACCACCTTATTTATTACTATGGCCCATCCCATTATTACATTATTACCTTGGGTACCTCCCTCGGTACCCCATATTACCCCCCCTAGGTACATAACAATTTGCATCTTGAGCAGTTAGATGTAAAGAAAACCTTTCTCCATGGGGATTTGGAGGAAGAGATATATATGAAGAAGCCACAAGGATATGAGGTGAAAGGAAAGGAGAAACTAGTGTGCAAGTTGAAGAAGAGCTTGTATGGCTTAAAACAGGATCCAAGGCAATGGTATCTAAAATTTGACAAGTTTATGTCTGAACAAGGTTATACTAGATGTCACTCTGATCATTGTGTTTATCTAAAAAAGCAAAATGATGGCAGCTATATTATAGTGTTATTGTATGTAGATGACATGTTTGTTGCAGGGTCTAACATGTAGGAAATAAATGTGCTCAAAAGAAAATTGGCAAATTCATTCGCAATGAAGGATTTGGGAGCTACAAAATAAATCCTTGGTATGAGAACCACTAGAGACAGGAAAAATCGCAAATTAACATTGTCTTAGAATGAGTACATACAAAAGGTGTTGAAAAGATTTAAGATGCACAATGCAAAACCAGTTAGTACACCTTTTGCTAGCCATTTCAAACTTAGTAAGGAAATGTGCCCAAAGACCCAAGAAGAGATGGATTATATGTCTAAAGTTCCATATGCATAAGTAGTTGGAAGCTTAATGTATGCAATGGTCTACACAAAGCCTGATATTGCACATGTAGTGGGAGTTTTTTTTTTCCAAAGAAAAAAATGGTAACCTTTTATTAAAAAATTAATGAAAAGTTACACTAGCAGATGCATTGAAGCATTCCATAAGATGCCCATATGGGCTCGAGTGCAGACGCACCCCACACAACGTTAGAAGACTAACATGCATAAAGAAAGAAAAGGAAAAGAGAAGAGAGGAGAGAGAAAGAAAAGGGCAAAAAACTGAATTTTGGCAGAAACCACGCTTCAAGTTTTTCTCCCCTTTTTCTTTTCAACCTTTCGCCACTCTCGTTGAGTGTGCTTGGTCAAAACAATGACTAACTGTGTTTCTGCTTTTCGTGAGCTTGTTTCCTTGTCTGAGTCTGAAGTATCTGAGTGGTGATGCCGTTTGATCCCTCCCATGTTTTGTTCCTCACTTGTCTTCTCAGCCTGATTTTGGTGGTTCTTTGTATCCTTGTTTGCTGATGTAGCTTCTTCCTTAGTCTCCTTTTCTTTGGATACCTCTGCATTCTCTGCGAAAGTGTCGTCCTCTTCTGCTTTTGATTCTTCATCATCTCAATCAGGGGGGAAAATTTCCATCCTTTCCTCTACTTCCCTTTCTGATTCTTTTTGTTGTTTACTTTTTTTGCTTCTGGGCATGTGCTTTGTAGGTGTCCCGTCTGCCTGCAGAATCTGCATCTGAAAGCAGTGTTTTCATAGTCTAGTGCTTGCAGCTAGTTTTGTTGTTTATAAATCAGTCTTATGTTTTCTGGCAGCCCTTTGCTGAGATCTACTTCGACACAAATGCGTGCAAAAGTGTATATCCTTTCATCAATTCTCTCTAGATCTGTTTTGATGTATTTCCCTATGCTGTTCCCAATTCCTTCCAAGACTTGATCACTCTAAAAGTGGAGGGGAAGGTTATATAAACGAACCCAAACCGACAATTTGGATACATCCATGGTGTTTGGATCGAAATATGGAAACCATGGGGTCATGAATAGCCCCGATGTTCCCCAGAAATAAGGCCCATTGCTGATGATTTTTCTCTGCCTTCCGATGATGCAAATCTAACTATGAAAAAACCCTTGGAGCATAAATGTATGTCACATTCCATGGTCCAAGTGGTGAAGATCCAATGGAAAAGATCCATTGGTTTCGGCCAGAAGCTGTTAAAGCGACATATTAGGGCCTGCGATTCATAGGAATTTACGAAAACATCAAGCCTTGTAGAGTCAAAGTTTAGGGTTGGGGTTTGCCCTAACTGATCTACTATGTATGGCCTAGGAGTATACTTTCCTTGATCTGGAGAGGATCCTGAATCTTTATTACCCTGAAGGATGTTTTTGTATGAGATCCCTCCTTTGGGTTGTTGCTGAGATGCTGTCTTTTTCCCCTTCTCCCCTCCTGAGCTGGTTGCCTGACCCTGAGGAGGGGCTCCTCCCCTCAGTCTGAGGTTCAAAACAATGGTTTTTGCTGGGCTAATCCCATAGCTTCCCATGGATTTGTTGTCTTGGAGAGACCATCTACCATTTACTAGGTGTTGGATCTGTCTAGGGTATCCAGTCAAAGCACAGATTTGCTGCTTCAGCTGCATCACAGTACTTTCTGCATGTACCCATACTAAAAAGGATTTCGTCTCTAGGGTTTTTATGAAAATATGAAAGCAAGTTTTTGTTACTTGATGACTGCCATCTAGCTGAGTTCCTGCTCTGCCTGAAACAGTGGCATTTGTGGTTTCCTTGTGTTCTAGTTGTCGGGGATCTTCCAGATCTGGGCTTTTGTTGAAGCATTTTGCCAATTGCCTTTCGCAATCTACAAATCCTCTGATGGATCGGTACATATAACCACCGATCAGCTGCCTGAGCTCCTGGAGGTCTTGACTCTTGCTCGTATTGGAGAGATCCAGCCTGGATCTACAAGTTTTAGGCCATGCAAAATAGTACATAGGAAAATCTGCCCCATGCAACCCTTCGTCTTTGCATATGTGAAGCGACTGTAGAGGGGTGATCTAGACGATTCCTAGGTTGTCAGCTCCTGTATAGATCAAGCCGATTTCTGAGGGTAGATCCGGCCTGTGGCTGCAGAGAATGGTCCATGCATGTGTGCGATGGGGCAGATCTGCTACATGCAGTCCCCAATCCTTGCATAATAGAGACGTCAGCGGGGAAATGAGCCGAATGGGCTGCGGGCTATCGGATCCTGCATAGATCAAGCCAAAGACTAAAGATTTCCCACCCCCGAGATGGGATCTAAGACCAGAAACCCAAAATGTCCACGGATCTCTGATCTCTTGTCGCTTCACGGGCTTCTCCAACAGATCTTCCTTTAATATGTTTTGCCCTGTAGGCAAAACTGCTGCTTGAGGGGATTCAGAGCGATCCCGCATCGCATTCTTGAGGTCGCCCCTGTAAAGAGCTGTGACTTTAACCAGCCCTACCTCGCCATCTCCAAAGACTTTGTTGCCGTTGAATCTATGCCCATGGCTGGAGAAAATTGCTGCGTTTTCCATCTTCTCTGTTTCCTTGAAGCTTCCGGGGCAACCTCTAGTGGGAGTTGTAAGCAGGTACATGAATAATCCACGAAAGGAACATTCGATGGCAGTGAAATGGATTCTCATATATATGAAAGGTGCCACAAATCAAGCATTATGCTTTGGTGGTTCAAACATTTCTCTACAGGGATATGTTGATGCAGATATGGCAGGTGACAGAGATAACAGGAGGAGCACGGCAGGATATGTATTTACTATTGGTGGAATAGCTGTCAGTTGGGTTTCAAAAATCCAAAGTGTTGTTGCACTTTCAACAACAGAAGCAGAGTATGTTGTTGCTACAGAGGCTAGTAAAGAAATGATTTGGTTACAAAGGGATTATGGGTTAATTGGGTAAGAGCATGATATGGGCACGTTATACAGTGATAGCCAAAGTGCCATTCATTCTTGCAAAGAACTCAACATTTCATTCCAGGACTAAACACATACAGCTCAAGTACCATTTCATACGATCAGTGTTGGAAGATGGAGATTTGAAGCTGGAAAAGATACACACTAGCCAGAATCCTATAGATATGCTAACAAAAGTTGTAACCAGGGAGAAACTGAGAATATGCTTAGTTTCAATTGGTCTTGAAGGATGACGATGAAGATGAGAAACAGGCAGGTCCAAAGAGGAGTCATTGTCCAACAAATGAAGCAGCGATGGAGTTGCTACAATCATTCTCCAAGTGGGAGATTGTTGTGTGTGGAGAATGATTGTTCAGAGGTCTTTGTTTCAACCTGATGTATACCCCAGGAAGTTTGTAAACCCCTCCACGCGGGGGGATGCGGGGTGGACTTGTCCCCCCTGGCGGGGGCTCGGGGGCAATGCCCCCGAAGCTAAAAATAGATGTAAAATTGCCTTGTAAAAGTATAGTAATTTCTAGTCAATCTGGGCCATTCATTAGGTGGATGATCTGACGGTAGAAATTATGTTTAGTTTAGGGTTTTTTGCCCTAGAAGGCAACCCCTCTCTTTGTATGAGGGCATTATATTTGAGGCTGTGTAATAGATGTGTATTCTCCGAGCGAGAAACAGAGAGGTGGGACTGTGAGAGAAAACAAAGGATATTACAGCGGATATGCTATAGGTTGTGTCTCTTCATTTTGCTGGATAATAGAAAGGAAGGACTGGCTATTCGGGGTGGACGTAGCCCAAACTGGGTGAACCACATCTATCTGTGTCTCTCTTTTTTTATGCGTTTTTTGTGTTTATATTTCTACAATATTTTATTTGTTCCATTGCTCCGTAATATATAATTTTATAATAGTTTCATGTGTTTTCTCATGGAGAAAACTCATGCATGCAGTCAAGGATTCATCCTTGAGGATTGTGTAGTTTAGAAGGCTTGGTTTTCCACTTGGTAAAAGGCTAATCATCCACAAGGAACATCGCAAGGAAATAGGAGCTTCGAGGGCAGACAAGAAGGTTGGAGAGAAGCCAAGATTCCCTGTGAGCATCTGTGAGGATTGTACTAAGAGCTGGCTAGCTATGAGAGCTCAGGATTTTTATAATTCCTATGCATTACCACCATGTATGATAATACAATAGTGTGGGGTTTTTAGCTGAGGATTTCCCCAAAGTATTTTCATGTGTATTGTGCCATTGATTCTTCTTCTTCTGGTTATATTGTTCAGCTCGATCTTTAAACTTCCGCAAATTGATAGTAGAAGTAGGTTATAGTATTCTGCTTTGATTTACATTTCATTATCGGGTTAACCTATCACAAATTTTCTACATGGTATTGGAGCTATGAACAGTATACTGAGAAGAGAATTCGAAGTTTGAAGTTCGAGGCTGCAGGTGCAAATTGAATTCATATCATACTTCAAGGTTGTCCAATGGCGTTCTATGGCTTGAGATTCGAGTATGCCTTGGAAGGTAGCTCGAATTACATAGCATGGAAAGATAGAATGGAGGTTGTATTAAAAGAAAATGTCTTGAAGGAATTCATTGATCAATAAATCCTAAAGCCAGCTTCAACTAATGCATAAGAGTTGGCTGAGTGGAAGAAGTGTGTGGCGAAGGCAAGACGGATCATCCTTGAGGGAGTTCGAGACCATATTGTCTCTAGTCTCCATGGGAAGGATACTCCATTTTCAATGTGGAAGACATTGAAGGACCTCTACCAGAATAGTAGCGACCAAAGAAAATTGGTGCTCAAGGATAAGCTTCAAAGAATCAAGATGGAGAAGGGCGATACTATTTCCACATATATGAACAAGCTCACCACCTGAAGAGATGAGCTTGGCAGTGTGGGAATAACTACTGCCAATGTTGATATGGTTAGCCTCACTCTCCTTGGTCTTCCAAAGAGTTGTACTAGCTACAAGGGCTCTGTGAATGGAAGGGAGAAATTGCCAGATTGGGAACGACTGTGGTCATCAGGAGGAACACACGAGATGTTCTTCATCCAAGAATGATGATGAAGAAAATCGGGCATTAGCAAGTAAGGCAAGGAAAGGGAAGGGGAAGGCTTCCCATTTCAAATTGAATTCTTCTCATGGAGGGAAGAAGGGTGACATGTCTAAAGTAAGATGCTTTAATTGTCACAAGATGGGACATTATGTGCCTAATTGCCCATCAAATAAGTCCAAGAAGGAATCCTTGGAAGGATCAGAAGATGAGGCATTAGCCTCTCAGTTCGAAATGGACTTTACCCTCATCGCATGCATGGTGTCATTGATGATGGGTTGTGTCTGGTATCTTGACATTAGAGCCTCATTCCACATGACCGGTGATAGAAATTTATTCATTTCCTTGGAGGAGAAAGACCTCAAGATGCGCATAGAGATGGGTGACGACGAAAAGGAAATGTGTTCCTAAGACACATAGCCACGGGTCAAACTAAGAGGATAGAGATTCGAGTGAAGAATCTTTATAAACTAGAGGTATATGATTGTGCAACATTGATTACAAAAGCATAAATGGTGCAAAGCCAATACATTGCTGAGTTGTGGCATAGGCGGTTGGGCCATTTTCATCATGGGGCTTTGAAGATAATGCCACAGATATCTACAAGACTTCCCAAAGGTAAACTTGAGCAAGTTGACACATGCAAAGGTTGTACCTTGGAAACGTATACCAAGTCTTCCTTTCATGATTGAGACAGTAGAGCAGAGGCTGTCTTAGAGTGAGTTCATATTGATTTGTGTGGACCATTCTCGACGGCATCCATAGCGAAGCAAAGGTATTATGTGATTTTCATTGATGACTATTCTCGTAAATGTTGGATTTATTTCATGCAGAAGAAGGACCAGACTTTCACAAAGTTTTGTGAGTTCAAAGCTTCGGTCGAGAAAGATTCAGGGAAGAAGATCAAGGCCTTGAGAAGCGATAGTGGTGGAGAATATGTCTCTCAAGAGTTTAAGGACTTCTATGCAGTAGAAGGAATTAAACGAGAGTTGACGGCACCTCATAACCCACAGCAGAATGGGGTGACCAAGAGGAAGAATAGAACTATTGTAGGGGCAGCATGGGCAATGTTGCATGACCAAGGCCTATCACTTCACTTGTGGGTTGAGGCATGCAACACAGTGGTCTATTTTCAGAATAGAAGCCCACATCGCATACTTGGGATGAAGACACCAGAGGAAGCTTTTTCCTGTAAGAGACCAAATGTGGGTCACTTCGGGAGCTTTGGCTCATCAATATATTGCCATGTGACAAAGGATGCACAAAAGAAGCTTGAGCTGACAGCAGAGTTGGGGTTTTTGTGGGGTACACTGATACACCTTACAACTGTCGAGTGTACTTTCCTACTAGTCGGAGGATAGTGGTTCACAGAGATCTCAAGTTTGATGAGAAGAAGGCCATGCGAGTTTCCCTTGAGAGGGAGTTCCAACTACAAGTTGTGGAGGAACTATTGGTTCCTAAGGAGGAGGAGCCTTAGACTGATGCGGAGCAGCCACATGTAGAGGTTCTAGGAGTGGAGACATCCACTCAAGCAGAGACTTCTATAGATGGATGGAAGCGCACAAGAGAAGCTGACAGATTGTTGGAGGATGCGAGAGAGAATGTGGGAGCACCATCTTCTCAGTGCAGACAGAGGAGGTCACCTAAGAGGTACACTAGATACATGGCCCTTGCAGGGGAATGTGTTGAGGCTAAGCCATCTTCCTTTGAGGAAGCAGTGCAACAACCGATTTGGGTTGATGCTATGGTGGAGGAGTATGACTCCATAGTTCATAACAGTGTTTTGGACGTTGTTCTGAGACCAGAGAACAAGTCAGTTGTGAGTTCTCGTTAGCTTTACAAGGTAAAGAAAGCCGCTAATGTTAGTGTGGAGAAGCATAAGGCAAGATTTGTTGCCTATGGATTTTCACAGGTCGAGAGGATCATGTTGCTACAATATATTTCAACTGAGGAGAAAGATGTTGACATTTTGACAAAGGCATTGTCAAAGTGTAAATTCGAGTTCCATAGAGACAGGATCAGGGTGGCAGATAATCCCTTTCTTGTTGAGAGGGAGTGTTGAAATATGGCAGCAAGAATATTCCAATTTAATTTGTCCTTGAATTAAATTGTGAATTAAAATCGAATTTAGTCTTAACATCTACTTGGAAATAATTAATTAATTTATTTTAAATTAATTAGTTGGAGAAATTCAAGTTAGAAGTCTTTATGAAGTCATGCAAGAGTTATCCCTTAAATTAAGGAGATAAGATTGAGTTATACTTGAGTTGTAATTAGTTAATTCATTTTACTGAGTGAAGTCCAGTTAAATTAGTTCCAAACTGTTTGAGGAACTAATAGTGAGTTAACAATCAGTTGATGCATTAATGCACTCAAATAGTGCTACTCCAGTTAACTGAAGATTCCCTCATCAGAAACTCATGCATGTCTATTCTGAGAAAGACCTAGTTGATATTAATGTTCAAGGATAGTGTACTATCAGTTTCATGTGTTTTCTCATGGAGAAATCTCATGCATACAGTCAAGGATTCATCCTTGACGATTGTGCAGTTTTCAAGGCTTGGTTTTCCACTTGGTAAAAGGCTAATCATCCACAAGGAACAGTGCAAGGAAATAAGAGCTTGAAGGGTAGAGAGGAAGGCTGGAGAGAAGCCAAGATTGCCTATGAGCATCTGTGAGAATTGTACTGAGAGTTGGCTAGCTATGGGAGCTAAGGCTTTGTATAATTCCTATGTATTTCCACCATGTATGATAATACAATAGTGTGGGGTTTTTAGTTGAGGCTTTCCCAAAAGTATTTTCATGTGTATTGTGCCATTGATTCTTCTTCTTCTAGTTATATTGTTTAGCTTGATCTTTAAGCTTTTTCAAATTGATAGTAGAAGTAAGTTATAGTATTCTAATTTGATTTATATTGTGTTATCGGGTTAACCTATCACAGATTTGACCTATGCACTCTCTAACACTTGTATCTTTTTGACACCAATGTCAACAATGATGCATGTCACTACAAAGTTACTTCATTTTGTTTAGCTCTTTTAGGAGGCAACATGTTAGACTCCTAAAAAATCTTATCACATGAATTAGAAACATCAATGGAATCAGATTTCAAACTTGAACCATTTCCTTGAAAGGCTTTAGATTCTTCAACACCTTCATGTTTGATCATTAAGAATGCAAAGTTCTGACTAGCATTAACAATCCTCTTCATTTGTCTCGCATTTACAAGAGACGCATTCAACTTCTTGTTGTGTGCTCTAACAATTTACTCAATCCCATTCTTGAACAAATGATATTTGTTCTCATGGTGATGAAAAATATCTATCCTATCATATAGATATGGGCTTCCCAAAATAATATCACATATATCAATTGGAATTACATCAAGCTCTACCTCATCTAGAAAGTTTGCAGTGATTGCAAATTTCAGTTTACATATTTTTGTCACCTGCAATTTTGCGTTGTCACATATCCAACCTAAAGGATAAGGCTTAGGATGAGGAATGGTTTCTAAATTCAACTTCTTGACAATGTCTTCTGAGATATAATTTTCTTGTCAACCACTATCAAACAATGTATCTATCTTGGTCTATTTTGGAATAACTCTAATATGGAAAAGCTCTATGCTTGTTTTTTCATCTTAATTTTCATTGAGACAATTTGAAGAACTAGTAATTGCAATGTCCTTACCTTTCAAACCCAGGTTTTGATCTTTGTTTCATCTCTAGAATATGAACTTAAATCATGTTATGTAGTTGCAGATATCTTCTCCTTATCCTTGTTCTTCAATTTTTTGCATCTCATTTCTGGATGAATTTTCCAGCAGTGATCCTCATCATGGACATCTTTGGAACAATGTTTACATCTAAGTTTTTCTTTCTCCATATTCATGGAAACATTCTTCTTCTCCTTTCCTTTGAATTTACATTTTCCTTTTTCTCCAAACTCAAAGGAAATCTCACTAGTTTCTTCAGAAACATTTTTCCCTCTTTCCTCTAAATGAGTTGCCTGAACACAAACTTCATCTAGTTTGTAGGGTTAAACATGAGAATGGTATATCTCAACTAATTATAAAATCCTCCAATATAATTGAGAAAAGTATCTTGTGAGGACAAATCTATACCCAAATTCAAAGCTCTTTTCCTAAATTCTTGAGTATAAGATTACACATTTTCCCTTTAGCTTGCCTAAAGTTCTGCCAATCCATAACAGATTTCTACATGTATGATAATGTATAAAATTGACTTCTTATTGTAACACAAAAATCATTCCAAGAGGATAAAACCTTACCATGTTTCTTCATGTCCTCTTGAGTTTTGGCTTCCCACCAAATCATTGTTGCACCTTCCAATCTAAGAGAAGCAAGCTAAATCTTGGTTTCATCATCTTTGATTCTTTGTATCTTGCAATACACTTCAATCCGACAAATCCAATTATCTAATCTTTCTCCATTTACCTCTCCATTGTACATAGTCAATTCAAACTTAATATTAAGCTTAACCAAAGGAGTTTTACCATGACTTTTTTGGGATTTTGGATGTGTTTGTGAAAGGGTAGAAGAAGTTGAAGATGAGGAGGAAGATGGAGATGAGGATGATGATGGAGGTGAAGGTGGGTTGTCACCATTCCCTCCATTCCCTTTTGGAGGTTTGTCTCATTTTCCTCCATGAGGTTTTGAGCTGTCTCCATAAAGTTTGGAATTCCTCTCCTCATATAGAACTTTAACCATATTTGACATCTCAAGTAATGCTTTTCTAAAAGTCTTCTCATCTTCAAACATCTCTTCGGGACCTTATTCATGTACCATGAATATTGAAGCTTGAGTAGTGTTTGTTCTCCTTGAAACAATTTGAGATCTTAACTCCACCAATTCTCCTTCTCCTCTCTTGAGCTTCAACCTTGTAAGCATCAGAAAAACACTTGCAAACAAATCAAATATTCACAAAACTTGTTGCTGAGATACAAAAAATGATTTGAATGTGTAAACTTGAAGATTTTAAACAATTTGAAAGTTAAATTTATATGTGTATTGGGTAGAGGATCAACTTACTAAACACATAAACAAGTAAATTTAAACCAAATTTTACAGCCAAACATAGAAAAAACCAGGATATCTAAAACACATAGCACAAGCATGATAAATGAGTTCACCCCTCTCTTGGGCTACATCTTTTGGTCCAACTTCCAATGTAGGGCTTATTTCATTAAAAATGCTCAAAAGTGTGTTTACATGATTTATACTACTCAAATATCAAAAATCACGTCTCTAATGGATCCAACGCTATCACAAACCCATGTTTTGGTTCTTTTTTACACCTCATTTGGCCAAAACCTGAGAAAGTTATGCTTGTTTCATCCTTTTCCCAAATTCTGAAGCTAACCATCCTACAATTAAGCCTCAACCTAGCTCGAGCACTCCAAATGCAGAACAGTCGCACCAAACCTGGAAAAAATCATGCTCGGTGAGCAAAAGTGTAGGACCATTAAAGGTTGCATTAAGCCCTAGTCCTGAAAATCCTAGACGCATGATGACCATATGACATAGGGTATCAAATTTTTAAGGTGTTGTTTGGCCCCCATATGGTGCGCGCTCTTGGTTCCATACAACACATATGAATGTGGGCTAGCCCCCTTCTCTACATGTGCTAGTGGTCTCATTACAGGGTCATATGGCCTGGGGCTAGCCCCCTTACCCCTTTGTGCCATGGTTTACAATTGCGTTAAATGTTTGTGCATATGGATGTGTATTGGGTTGTGCTGCAGGCTATGAGGGTTGGGCTAGGCCCTATCCCTTGGCCCCTCACCCATGGTCCTATGGCCTAGGGGTGGCCAAGGGCTAGGGAATAGCCTGAACCGTCCCCAAATGTGCCATTCACCAATATTCAAATGTAATATGCATTCATCATATATCAAGTAATAATGTGGTGGAACAATGGTATTGTACTTTGTTGATTAGTATGAGGTCCAAGGTTCGAACCCAAGGGGTGATGTTCGGCATCCAAACAAATTTTGGCGTCCATGAAGAAGCCACGTGGTAGCCACTAGTTGGCCCACGTGGCACTCCCTCATTGGGCGACTTCACTAAAACCATTAACCAATAGAATTACACCATGTAACTAACTAGTCACCTAATGCTAAGTGTTGACCAATAATTGGCCAATGGAGGACTAGTTATCATGCCATGTTGTGGCCCAGGCAGCATATGGATTGTTGATTGGGTGCACCTGTAACTTTTTTTCCAATTTTTTTAGTTGTTTCCCAAATCGATCAAAACACGTTTTTGGGAGCATATGATATCAGATTTGAGTAAAATGAGTTGCGTTGGATTTAAATTTCCAAGATCTATCTAATCATATAGGTTTCTAGCTTTGTCACATAGTTTCAGTTTTGAGCATTATTTGATACACTGGATCACTAATGAAGAAGGAAACATCATATTTGAGCCTAAAGTAGTCATAGAAACAAGAACTTGATAGCTACAAAATTGATTAATTTCATAGTATCTCCTTAAGTGGAAGAACTTACCCGCTGAAGATTCCACATGTGAGGATAAGAATTTTATGCAGAAGCATCCAAAACTACTTAAGCGTTGAGGACAACATTTTTTTGAAGGAGAGGGCCATGTTAGGTCCCTGTAATACAAGTGTATCCCCATTATTTTTATTGTTATTGTATCCCCCTATTTTTATTGTTGTGCCCATGTATCCGCCATGTTGTTATTGTTGTGCCCCATAGAAGCCCACTATTGTTATTGTTGTTCCCTTACATTATTATTGTTATGTAGGCTCTAATTATATTGTGACCCCTTAGACTCCTATATATACCAAGGAGGTATTATGATTTGTATCATCCAAGAATTTTTCATTTATGTAATGTCAAGGATGTCCGCCCCTCAAAGAGGATAATTTTTAAGTCGTTTATCTATCTTTTCTTCTTCTTTTTGAGTTGGTTGCATAACAATTTATGTGCCTAATAGTGGTGAGTTGAAGAAGCTTATGTTCAGGTAGTTTCATGTCAAGCCATAGTTAGGCCACCCAGGATATCAGAATACTTTGAACATTTTTACGAAGTTCTACTATTGTTCGAATTTGAAGAATAAGGTGGTTGAGTTTGTTGCAAGGTGCTTGGACTAACATCATGTGAAAGTTGAATCCAAGCATCTATTTGGTCTATTGTAACCTATTCCTATTATAGAATGGAACTTGGGGGTCATTTCCATGGACTTCATTACAAGATTCTCGAGGGCATCGGCATCATGATTCCATCATGGTTGTGTTGACAAGTTGAGAAAGAAAACTCACTTCATCACAGTGAAGTCTACTAATTCAGCTAGTGAGGTAACTTAGATCATCATTAGGGAGATAGTGAGGTTGCATGGAGTTCCCAAGAAGATTATATCAAACAAAGATGCCAAGTTCGCTTCCAAGTTTTGGAAGGATTTTTTTTTCCAGCTTAGGGATAGAGTTAGCCTTCAATACAACTTATCATCCACAAACATATGGAGAGACAGAGAGGGTTAACATGATTCTTGAGGATATGTTGAGGATGTATGTCATGCATCAACTGAGGGAGTGGGAGGAGTATCTTCCATTGGTGGAGTTTTCTTATAATAATGGGTATTAAGATTCCTTGAAAATGAGTCCATTTGAGGCTCTCTATGGGTGGAGTTGCAATACTCCTATCACCTAGAGTGATCTAGTGAAAATGTTGTTGATTGGACCAGATATGTTGGCTGATATGGAGCAGGAGATGTATGTTATTAAAAGAAATTTGAAGGAATCACATGGTAGGTAGAAGATTTATGCGTATCAACATAGAGAATTCAAGGAGTTTCAGGTTGGGGAGCATGTGTATTTTGACATCAAGCCCAAGAGGAGATCCTTGAGGATTGGGTCATGTGCCAAGTTGGAACCTTAGTATTGTGGGCCTTTTGAGATCTTGAAGAGGATTGGAATAGTGGGTATGCTTGCACTGCCACCAAGAGTGAAAGTCTATAACATTTTCCTTCTTTCATTACTTATGAGACATGTGCAGGATGTTGATCATGTAATTGATTGGTTTGTATTATTGGTGGAACCAGAGGAAGAGTTCTAGCCAGAGCCACAATGAATATTGCAGCATAAACAACTTATGCTTTACAACTAAGAAATAGAGAAGGTTAAGGTGCAATGGAAACACTTTGGGCACAATAAAGCTACATAGGAAATGGCTGATCAAATTTGAGAATTATATCCTTATTTATTTTCTTATTGAAGAAAATGAGTTTTTGATATATATATATATATAATTTACAATATATATATATATATATATATATTGTTGGCTTGTTGGGGCCTGACCCAGGTTAATAGGTAATTTAGCTAAACAAATCCTAGTACTACTGGCCCTTTCGGAAACATTCTGCGGAGCGCAAACTGAGGTCTCACCCGAAGTAGTATGGGAGGGTGCTAGAACTATGTTTCTGCACCCTGGAGATGTCTGATGAGTTTCAAGTGGTTTGTGGTTCGAGCCTGTGTGCACGTCGATATGCACACTTACCCGTACCTCGCAACCTGAGATGCTACCTTCGCACAGCCCTACTCGAGGATCAAATGTGGTTATTACCCAAGCCTTTACTAGTATTTTGTTGTTAATTAACTAACTTAGCTTACTTGCATGTGTAAAGTATACTTAGCAATCTAAATCATTCATACAGGTGTGTGGAGTAAATAAACAGTACATTTGCAATTTATATCAAACATGTAATAACCCAAGAATAGATACACATAATTAAGATAAAAATTCTCTTTATTATTCTCTTTCTCGATTACAGACTCGACTCTACCCTGTGCACTCAGCTGTAGGGGTCCGTGCACTCAGCTGTGGACTACTAGGCCTCTATGCACTCACCTATAGAGCCTTCTCCTACCCCATGACACAAGACACACTTAGGCTCTTGCTCTCTGCTTCTACTTCGCTTCTACCTTTCCATCTATTACTTCATTGTCTTTTACACTTAGAGCCTCGCTCTATTTATACAATCCCATGGTTCACGGACCATGGTAGGCCGACATTACATTACAAGACTAGGGCGGACAACCGTGTGACTCTATCATACATTTTGCGCTCCGCACCCGTAATTCATGGAGTATTTACAACAAAAATTGGGCTTTGAGCCCCAAAACATGCCTTGGGGGGATTCCATGCCCAATAGGCCCCCAACACAAACATCGTGACTCGCCTTCAAGTCACTTGGTCAGTGCGGTGATCTTGACGTAGAGTCCCTCCAACTGTTCTCAAATCGTACTGAGATCCACAGTGCATTGAGCTATTGCTTGTTGAATCTACTGCATCTGCTTGTTCTGAGACCTCTGTGTCTGAATTGTTTCCATACATCTGTATTGGTATTTGTTGCATATATTTATAGTCCTGTTCCTTTTTCCGGATCCTCGAAGTGTGAAGGCTATGCTTTGGTCGGCTAATCAGATAACCAGCCCACCCATGTAGGGCTTCAAGCGGCTGCCTTTCACTTTGCCTGGGAAGGCTTCTCCATTTAGTTTGACTATTTGGATCATGCCTCCATCTATAACCTCCTTAACCACGTATGGTCCCAACCAATGCATTCTGAATTTTCAAGGAAATTTTTCAAACTTACTGTCATACAACAACACCAAGTCATTTACCTTGAAGGTGCGCAACTTGATATGGCGGTCGTGCCAGGCCTTTTCACGCTACTTTTGGACATGCTGATGAAAACTAGCCAAGAACCGTTCCTCCTAAAGTTCTTCCAATAGCGCGAGCCTTTCCTCCAGATATTCACGGTCCATCATCCTCGTGAGTGCTGTTATGCGTAGACTAGCTATGATATATTCCATTGGCATGACAGCTTCCACACCATAAACTAACCGAAAAGGTGTTTGTCCCATCAGTTTCTTGCACGTTGTTCAGTAGGCCCATAGCACTGCATGTATGTGCAGGTCCCAATCACTTCACTGCGTATTGCACACTTTGGTTAGCATAGTCTCCAGTATTTTGTTGAATGCTTCTACAGTCCAATTGGCTTGTGGGTGATACGGTGTACTTTTGTGATGATACACTTGAAACTCTTCTATGAGTGCACTAATGGTTTTGTTCAAGAAATGTGTTCCACGGTCACCCATTAAGATTTTCGAATAGCCAAATCCGGTCAACACATTTCCAAACAAAAAATTCGTAGCTGTAGTGGCTATGGAGTCTTTAACTAGCTTTGCATTGGGTTTTAGGGTGATCTTCATCATCCCTAAGTCGCCAACGATTTCTTTTGAGTCCATAATCTTGGTTAGGAATAAGTCTTGTTACTTTTGGAGTAACTCAGTGGCCTTATCCACCGTGGCATCATCCCAATAGTCATCGAGCATTGCATACTTTGGTTCAACCTTAGTCCCAATGTTTACCTGCTTCATTTTTAGCGGTGCGGTGATGTCAGGATCTTCAATCAATGGTCCTCACACCTCGCGACAACCTTCAGTTTCTGGAATGTTAATTTTCCATGGATCCTCATCATCCTCCTTAATATGTACATTGTAACACTCTAGTGCGTAGCTCAGTTGGGTTGCCCATTTCGGCTGAAGCACTTCCATTGGTTCCTACGGTATTTTGAAGATAGCTACCTTTACTACTTGTAGCACATCATCAACAGTATCCCACCAACGATCTTCAAATGTGAAGGTTAATAGGAACCCTTCGTGCAAGATATCCCATTCGCTCATGCCATGGTGGAGCTCTGTCTCAGTATACCAATTCATGGGTATTAAATCCAGGGTCTGACAGAACAAATGCACCCATTCAGGTTGCGGCTCTTCCCCATAGACCTTGGTCCATTTCGCGAAGTGTGCACATGGATCATCTCATCTGTCATATTTGTCCGTTATCTGCATTTGCAGTTTTCCAAATTGTAGGTGCATCATCCTTCTACATCCTCGTCCGTCCTTAAAATTCCACTGGTGCGTACCCCACCACCTTACAGGCATAACATGCAGTACCCATGTCAGAGCATCAAAACACTGTTGTTCTGGCACTTCTCTCCCAAACTTGCTCAGGAAATCATCCACTGTTGTCAACCCATCATACACAGGCAGATCTCTTACCTTTGTGGTCACGTAGTGCAGTGATATTACCATCATGTTGCAGTTGAGCATGGTTACTTCATGTAACTAGTTTTGCCATCGTTCTATTTCCTCGTCTGAATCTGATGTGCAGGAGCTTTTGTGCTCCCACGAAATCCTTCCATCCAGTGTTGGATTCACCTAGTCCTGGTTCTATGTGGTGATTTTGTAGATACATTCTAGGTCGTCGTCGCTCTCATCATTGTGCACTTGTTCTATGTAGCGCGATCCTTTCACAGGGTCTAAAGGTACCATTACGCGTGACTTTTTCTCAAAAATCATTTTGCACTTCTTTAGATTTATCACTCCATTCATGTCAGTGGCCCAATCTATCCCCATTAGCATGGGATAAGTATTGTTGCCATCAACAATCTCTATCACTTCAAAATCTACAAGCGCGCTCACACCTTCATCATGTACTGTTATTCCCTACAATCTTCCCATCAGTAGGATCTTTTGCTGGTTCACCATTCACAATTTAATAGGAGACCATTGCAACGTGGGGCTGCCCATGAGCTCCCATGTCTGCTTTAGCAGGACGTTCGCATCTGACCCTAGATCTAAAATCACTTAATCCATTTCATATTCCCCGATTTGCGTAGTTAATCTCATCTCCCTTCCTGTTCACGTTGTGTGCTTCTTGAGCTTCCAAACTACGCGTGGTTCTCCTGACCCAGTGCACCTAGTGATGAATTCTTAGAGTCCCTTCACAGCCTTGCTGTTGTGCAACAGCTTCATGCATGTCTCTAGAAAGGTAGTAAGCGTTGATGGGTCCATCTCTGGTTCTAGTTTGTCTTTACTACCTGAAGTAGAGGCCTCCCTGAAGCTCTTCTTAGCTCCCATGAATGTCTCCTTCGTATGCTCCAAATTGAACTCTAGTTCCTTTGTTGGACCATTGCGAACCCAAGCACTCTCTTTGGGCTGCTTGCCCTTGTCATCTCTTGTCGTTATACCACTTTGGGGCATGATGTTTACATCTAGGTCCTCTTCGCGCAGCTTAGACCTCATCATTTACAGGTTCTAAGTCAGTGGGGGTTGGATTGTTCCTTTATCGCACAACCTCGCTATTAGCATGGGGCAATCCTCTATCTCATTATCAAACTGGGTACAATATAAACATGATGCTCTCGCTGGATTTGTACAATTGCGGGCATAATGCCCTAGCCCTCCGCAATTGTAACAAATCAGCTTTCTGCATCCCCTTCCTGGTCCCATTGCACCTCGAACTCATTCGCGTCCCTAAAATCTAGTGCGTGTCATCCCCACATTTTGATCAAGGGCTCACATTTAGGCCTGAACTCTATAGGTAGGGGTTTGATCCATCATTAATTCGTAACTTCTACAAGTGCACTCATCATGGCCTACTGATCTAGAGAAGTTACAAAACAACTGTTGGGACATCTGCGTATACTTTTGTAATAAGTGGTAGCTATGTGTAGAATGCTTCCCTCCTATCTGACAAATCGCGCACCATAATGTAGGTGTCGTGCTCAGTCCTACTTGTGCCTTTGGTCTCAATGGCATTATTCCTCCTCCCACTGGGTAGTTCGCGAAAACTAGACAATGGTCTTTTTCATGTCCCTGGCCTTTTCACTTTATGCACCATAACTCCTCGTGCGCCTTTGGGTGAGTTGTCCTATCCTGTTTCAAACTCTACATCTCCAGACACAAATTTTTCAACTGTGTGTGGATCTGTTGGACTCCTAGACTAGGATCTTGTACTGGGGTCTTGTGTAGTCTCATTGCAATCTCCAAAGCTTCGGCCTGAGTGGATAGCTTCTACTGTGACAGCGCCATCCTTAGATGCAGTGTTAGTGACGCTACAAACCATACGCGGTATTGCCCATCCGTCAAGGTCATGTTGGCTTTGCAAATCATACCCTTCAGTCCCTGATCTAGCTGCCAGGGGGTCTCGCCTAGAAGCATCACAATTTCCTTAAACCAGATAATTGACTGTGTCTCCGATTTTGGCCTACTAAATTCCCTGTTTAGTGCAACTATCATTAAAATGCTTAATGTACCACGTTAGTGTGTGATCTTGCAATGCACTTACCAACATTGCCTTCTTTATGTTGTCATCTGTGACTCCTTGCGCTTCCCATACAACCTTTACCACAAACAAAAATTGGTCCAGGTCTTCGTTCCCTACTCCTTTTAACACTAAAAACTTTATTGCGCTCACCATATTGAACTGTGGTGGTGGCGGAGGTGGTGTGGGCAGAGATGGGGGTGAAGATGGTAAAACTGGTGGTGGTGTAGGTGAAGGTGGCAGGCGTGGAATTTGTTGCCTTATCAGACTGATTGCACTTCTTGGTAAAACTTTTGCGAGCTCTTCCTTGATTTCTCACCGAGGCGAAATCAAGGGGCTAGTTTCTACCTCTAGGCTACCTTCGTTTCTATAGATCCTCCCACTTCATGTAGCCCCAAACATCAATTTATTTGCATAACATGCTTTTCACACAGTAGCATTTTAATCCAATTGTTCAAAGATTTAACATACTTACCTCATGGCCCTTTGAGGAAGTGTCGTTCTGCCTCATTATAGCTAACTGAAGTATCTATCGTGAACTTGGTGATAAACCCTCCTATAATTAGATCGAGCCAATGGTCTACACCACATGCAATCTTATCTTCTGATGCTTCTAGTCTACACACCAACTCTGGAGTCGACACAATAGATTTTTCAAGCCTACGCCTTCCTTAACTATCTGCTCGCTTCGCGATCCACTCATACAACTCAGAGGGGAAGGATGCAAAGAAAAATTTGTGGATTTCTGTACATAAGTAGCACTCTAACCACTGTTCCTTCGATACTCGTGGATTCCTATTTTCCTACACCACGAACTCATGAATCTTTCTATCCAGCCACTCTTCAATTTCTTTCTTTGTCGAATTCTAGTGACATGACATCAGACATCCCTTATGAAGATCCTGGTCCCAACAACGGAACCATTTGTTGGCTTGTTGGGGCCTGACCCAAGTTTAGAGGTGATATAGCCAAACAAATCTCAGTTCTACTGGCCCTTTCGAAAATAGTCCGCAGAGCACAGACTGAGGTCTCACCCGAAGTAGTATGGGAGGGTGCTAGAACCAGGTTTCACACCCCGTAGATGTCTGATGAGTTTCAAGTGGTCCATGGTTTGACCTTGCGCACACGTCACTACACACACTTACCCGTACCTCGCAGCCTGAGATGCTACCTTTGCACAGCCCTACTCGGGGGTTGAACATTGTTATTACCCAAGCCTTTACTAGTATTCTACTATTATTTAACTAACTTAGCTTACTTGCATGTGTAAAGTATACTTAGCAATATAAATCATTCATATAGGTGCGCGGAGTAAATAAATAGTACATTTGGAATCTATATCAAACATGCAATAACCCAAGAATAGATACAAAGAATTAAGATGAAACTTCTCTTTATTATTCTCTTCCTTGGTTACAGACTCGACTCCACCTTGCGCACTCAGCTGCAGAGCCTTCTCCTACCCCATGACACAAGACACACTTAGGCTCTTTCTCTGTGCTTCTACTTCACTTCAACCTTTCCATCTATTACTTCGCTATATTTTACACTTAGAGCCTTTCTCTATTTATACAATCCCATGGTTCGCGGACCATGGGTAGGCCGACATTACATTACAAGACTAGGGCAGATAACCCTATAACTCTATTATACATTTCGTGCTTTGTGCCTATAATTCACGAAGTCTTTACAACAAAATTTGGGCTTTGAGCCCCAAAACATGGCTTGAGGGGATTCCATGCCCAACATATATATATATATATATATATGCATGTCATTGTCAACAATGTATCAAGTTGTGTTATAAAGCTCCAATAAGTAGTATATGTTTCATGATTTTCATGGTTTTTAGTAGTTGTTTATTGTAAATATTTCATTGATTTGTGTTATAAAGCTCCAGAGGTAGTATGTTTTGATGGTCATAAGTGTCATCAAACACCAAGGACGATGTTCCCCCAACGGGGAGGGGTTTGTAACAACCTTTGGCTGATTTTCCATGTAAATAAAATAAGACTAAGGTCATGAGACATGTATTCCAAGATGAATAGTGGGTAAACATTAAGTGGGCATCACTTGTGGCTTATTAATAGTTATGGAAATTGGAAAAGGAAATGGGAAAGGCAAAGGGGCAATAAATGGCATTTGATTAAGGAAATAAAGGAAAATAGGAGAAAAGGAAGATGAAAAGACACAAATATGCATGTAGGGGAAGTTTGAGAGGAAATTAAGGAAAATGAAGAAAAAGGGAAGGAAGAGACTTGACATCAACGATAAAAGACATCAGACAAACAATTCACATATTTTGACAATTTTTGGCTCAAATCTTGTTCATTCTAGCTCTCTTAGAATCTTGCACATTTAGAGAATTCTTGGAGCATCCTAGCATTCACTTGGACTTGGAGAGAAGAAATTAAAGGACATGAAAAATAATATTGAGTAGTGAGAGAAGGTTGGATCAATAACTACAACTGGATTTCATTGCATGTAACAGGTTGCATGTGTAATTTCCTTGCTAAGATTTGGATGCATGGTACATGCATGTGGTTCTTTGGTCATTTCATTGTCATTGGCATGATATTTTCTTGGATTGACAGTGGTTTCATCCTTACCTTTCCATTTCCTGGATATACATGATGTATTGGGTTCTCTCTTTGATTAGCTTTGAATAGCTTACAAACTTGGATCCTGGTTTAGGTGTTCTTGGGAAAATTCCCAATGGTCAAGAGTGGAGAAGGGATTTCTCTTAGAACTCTTGATGGATGGGTGGAGCTAGGAAAATTCCTCTGGAGTTAGTTAAGGAATTCAAAGGCATCCAAGCTTGTTTTGATGTTAGTGATTTTTGAACCAGCTTAGGTGAAATCAATGTGGTTGAGGGTTGAGGTGCTTTGGCCTTTAGAAGTGCTGGTTGGCTCTATTTTGGTTTAACCCATATGATCCCATATTCATGCTTTCTATATGGCACGAGGGTGATTTGATGAAAAAAGATATTTGGTTTAGCCTAATCTATGGTCAGGTGGTAGGTGGAAGTTCGTGACTTGGTTGGCGTTTGAATATTAATATAAGTTATTTTTTTTATGATCGATAAACACTAGTACTAGTTATTATGTTGATCTTATGACTGGTTTGTAACAGATTCTATGTTGGTTATATGATGGTTATGTGCATGGTTATGCTTTAATATTCCCTTGGAATCACTTCAAATTGAATTTTCAAACAAAATTTATGCAATTAAAAAAACAAATACACACCCTTTTCTTTCTTTTAGGAGATCGATCTTGGAATGGTTGTAACTCTATAATTTTGGCTCTCCAAATTCTAAAATTTTGTCCTGTGGTATCTCTATGATTCTTCTTTCCAACACCAAAAGTTAGACCACAATTTGATTCTTCAAGGTAACATTATGCCAAATCTCCCACAATGACTTGATTATCGACTAGTTCAATAGCGTGAAATTGTATTGAGTTTCGCGTGTCCCTTTTTCAACCTTCGGCCTTGAAAATGATAAAACAAAACTACAAAAGGTCGGTGGAGGTGGCTGGTTGGTAAAGTCAAACTCGTAAAGACGGTAAGGTCCTGTGCTCAAACCTGAGCGAGGGCGTTGACTAGTCGCGAGGATACTTGCCTGGGCCAAGGCCGCTCACCTTTTGGTATGTGGATGAAGCTCGCCTGGTCAGAGTGATAGAATAGGGTTTCAGAATGGTGCAGGTATTCGTTTCTAATGGAGGGCACAAGAGGAGTGAGCTCAACTCCCTCCTACAAAGAAGCAGCAGCTGGCAGAGGAAAAACACCGACAATCAACAACAAAAGTTTTATGGATGGTAGGAACAAAGATAAGGAAAAGGAAACAAAATGGAACAAGACCAAGGAAAATAGTAGCACAAAGGACACGGAGGAAGAAGACAAAAGTCACGGTGCAAGAGACAAAAAACAAAAGAGACCCTGCAAACCTAAAGCAAAAATCACTCCTAGAATAATGTTAAATGATCCTGCTCTGCAGGCACACAGGGAACACATAGGAACCTACGCCATTATCTGTAAATTCATGGGACTCTGACCCACTGAAAATTATTTACAGATGTGGATCAAGTATCATTGGAAACCGAAAGGAAGCATTGACCTACATCTTGGGTCAAAAGGATTCTTCACAGTAGTGTTCTCAAACATCGAAGACAAAGACAAAATATTTGAAGGAGCACCCTACTTTTATGCAGTAGCTAGTCTTTATATGAGGCCTTGGAAGATGAACTTTGTTCCAGAACAGGAAACCTTCACTTCAGTCCCTGTTTGGGTAAGGCTCTATTCTCTACCTTTGGATTATTGGCAAGCACAATTGCTAACTGCCATTGGCAACAAATTAGGACGTTTCATCAAAACTTCTGAAGCCACAAGAAGGGGTAAATATACCTCCTTTGTTAGAATATGTGTGGAAATGGATCTTTCAGGTTATCTTCCGGAGGAAGTAATCTTGGAAGTTTTTGATGAAGAATGGGTGCAGGCAGCGAACTACGAGCATACCCCTTTCAGATGTCGTAGATGCCATGAGCATGGACATTTGTTCAGAGATTGCCCTCTTGGTAAAACAGAGAATAAAAGAAAACATGATACCTTAAAGGAGACTGATAGTTTTCAGAAAGTGAGAAGTAAAGGGAAAGTGGGAAAAAAGGGGCCAAAGCAACAACACAACGAGGCGCAAAAGAACAATTAGAACAAGTTTCAAGTGCTGGAAGAGAATGAAGAAATCACGAGAGAAAACCAGTCTCAGACGATAGGTCCTAATGAAGAAGAAAAGGAAGAGGACAACAAACATTCTCAAGATACTGGTTATCCAAAAGAGCTAATGACGATTGAAACAAAAATGGAAATGGACTAGGAAATTACTCGAAGTGAGAGAGATCTGGAGGATCAGGAACTACTGGAAATACTAGATAAGGAGAACCTAGATCTATAAGGATTCTTGATGCAAGGAACCAAGGGAGGAATAGATTCTCTGCCTTAAGAAGAATGCAACATAATACAACAGTTGTTTTTATGGAAAGCTCGGGAAAAAATGGACAAAGGTAAAAACATTCACAAGCAAGAGCACTGAGGTCTGAAAACTACAAAAGCAACTCCAGGATTAGCAACTAGAAATCCATGAAAGAAAAGGGGTAGAAAAAGGCAAAATGAGCTCCTGATGGAGTGTGGAAAGCTAATGATAGATTTAAGATGAAAGACTTAACGAGTTACTCCTTTACAAATATTTAATTATGAAGTTCATATCTTGGAACATCAGAGGTTTAGGTAGTAAAAGAAAGCAAATAATGCTAAGTAACAGAATGAAACTAGCAATGCCGGACATTATCTTCATTCAAGAAACAAAATGCTCTATTCAGAAATTAAAACAGATCCAGAGAAAATGGCTTGACAGATTTGAGTTTTTAGAACTTAAAAAAGAGAACACAGCGGGAGGTATCCTAACTCTATGGAACCCATTAAAAGTCAGCATAATAGATGCAGAGGCATCTAGAAATTACCTTTCAATAATTTTTCAACTAGTTGGGGTATCAGTTATCTTCCTGGTCACTAACATTTATGGGCCTCAAAGAATAGATGAAAAACTCAGGTTTCTTGAATCCCTGGTTGATCTTAGAAGTAGACATGATGAAATTCCTTAGATCATGGGAGGAGATTTTAACATGATTAAATCTCTTTTGGAAAAAACAGGTGGTACCAGATTGCTAAGTAAACATTCAATAGCATTCCAAACCTTCACAGAGGAGATGAAACTAGTGGACTCTGAAACGCACAATGGTTGTTTCACTTGGAATAATAAAAGAGGAGGGGAGGCACAGGTCACCTCCATATTAAACAAATTTTTATTATTAGAGGAGCTTATGCTCACAAATAAAGAAATTACTGCTAGTGTTCTCCCCTTTGGTGGCTTGGATCATTGGCCAATTCAATTAGAAATCAAGGGGATTGATTCTCCCAAGAATAGACCCTTCAGATTCAAGAATATGTGGCTCTCCCATCCAAATTTCATCAACAATATAGAAAAATGGTGGTCCAAAGATTTGCAAATACAGGGCACTATAATGTTCCTCCTTCATAAAAGACTCAAGCACATAAAACTCAGGCTCAAAGAATGGAACAAGAAGGAGTTTGGCAACATTTTTGTGGATAAAAAATCAGTGGAAATCAAACTCCAAGAACTCAATCAAGCACTGATCACGAATGGTTTTGATAAAGTTAAAAGTGAACAAGCTGATAACTACCATCATGAATGGGAAACATTATGTAAACAAGAGGAAATCTTTTGGAAATAAAAGTATCGAGTTCAGTGGCTCAAAGAAGGTGAACATAACACTAGATTTTTCCATAGATCCACCATGGCCAATAGAGCTCACAATAGAATCTCTTTGATATTGAATGAAAATGGAGAGCTTTAGACCTCTCATAAAGGTATGAAAATAGTGTTGGTGGAGCATTTCAGAGGCATCACTAGGGAAAATAGTCTAAACAGAGAGCAATATATCAAGGAAATTACAAAAAATATCCCCAAGCTGGTGTCTAGAGAGGACATTTTTAACCTGAATAAACCAGTGACTGAAGATGAGGTAAGTGAAGTTACTAAAGACATGCAGAACAGCAAAGCTCCTGGACCAGATGGCTTCAATGTAGACTTTTTTAAGGCATGTTGGAACATTTTCAAATGGGATGTTCTGAATGTGGTAGAAGATTCTGGAAGAAACAGGACTATTCTGAAAGCCCTCAATACCTCCTTCATCTCCTTGATTCCCAAATAGGATTCAGCCCTGACTGCTGATAAGTTTAGACCCATTGCTTTATGTAATGTGGTTTATAAAATTATATCCAAGGTGCTGGCCAGTAGACTCAAATCGGTACTCCCTTCTTTAATTTCAGGGGAATAATCGGGTTATGTGGAAGGTAGACAGATTCTAAACAACATTATTCAAGCTCATGCAGTAGTTCATACGCTTACCAGTAAGAAACAAGCTGGTATGATCATGCAATTAGACATTGCCAAAGCATATGACAAGGTGAGCTGGATCTATGTCAAGAAGGTCCTTTCTGCATTTGGGTTCGATCACAACTGGATTAGATGGGTTATGGCTCTGGTTACTTCCTCCAAATTTTCAATTTTAGTGAATGGTTCACCCTCAGGTATCTTCACTCCTTCTAGAGGTCTAAGGCAGGGAGGCCCTCTCTGTCCCTTTCTCTTCATCATCATGATGGAAGGTTTGGGTAGGTCCATTAAACAGGCCAAGGCTATGGGAATAATTAAGGGCCTTCAGTTAACAGAGAATGGTCAATCAATGAATCACCAACAATTTGTAGACGACACTATGCTGCAAGGTATTCCTACAGTCCAAGAAGCCTTGGCTTACAAAAAATTTCTATTTAAATTTGCCTTGGCGTCAGGTATGGAAGTCAATCTCTCCAAATCTAAAATATTTTTCTTTAATACTAACATTTCAATTCAGAGAAATATCTCCAGAATTCTGGGCTTCCATAGGGATTCCCTTCCTTCAAAATATTTGGGAATTCCACTCATAGCTAGACTATTGCACAAAAGTATTTGGGAATCGGTGCTCAACAAGATACAAGACAAAGTTAAAAAATAGACTATCAGATTGTTGAACCTTCCTGGTAGGTTGATTCTAGTCAAGGACATTCTACAATCTATCCCTATGTTCTTTTTATCAACCCTCCCAGCCCCCAAAGGAGTGTTACAACAATTCAACAATATTCAGAGAGATTTCCTTTGGGGAAAAGAGGAAACCAGGAAGAAATGGGCTCTGGTTTCTTGGGAAGAAATTTTCAAACCCAAGAGTCATGGGGGCCCAGGCTTAAATGATCCAGAGATTCTAAGTAAAGTTTTGGGAGCCAAGATCTGGTGGAGATGGGTTAAGGAACCTGAAGCTCAATGGGCCATGACCTGGAAAGAAAAATATGCAAGTTCCTGGCAAAAAAAAGATCTTATAAGAATGTCGGGGAACATAAAAGGCTCCTACATCTGGAATAAAGCCTGGGATAATAGAAGCCTAGTTCAAGACAACAGTTTCTGGGATATCAGAGAAGGATATCTAGCTCTCTTTTGGGAAGATAAATGGCAACAAGAACTAATCCTATTAAAAGAGGATTTCATGTGCCTCAAGCAAGAAACTAAATCCCAAGGATTAACCAAAGTTAAAGTTTTCTGGACTCTTCCTCATGACACTGGAAAATGGAGAAACTAGAGAATCATAGACTGCAGAGATGAGAGTCCTATAAAAACAAAAACAGAGGCACTCATGGCCATTTTAAAATAAAGGAAAATATTGGTATCAGAGGGATAGGATTAGTTGAGATGGGGCCTCAATAAAGAATGCACCTTTAATCTTAGGGAAGCAAAGAGGATAATCTTGAATCTTGATTCCTGCATTCTAGAAAATTCCTGGCAACAACTTTGGAGCCAGAAAGGGTGGATGAAGATCAAGCTATTCATGTGGTTAGTCCATCACAAGAAAATCTTATCTTGGGACAATATTAGAAAAAGGGGAATTATTGGGCCCTCTAGATGTCAGCTATGTGAAGCCCAAGAGGAAACAATGGAACACATTCTCAACAACTACACATTCACCACCTGGTTATGGGATTCCTTTGCCACAATTTTCCAATAGACAGACAGAGATAAAGACAGTGTTATTAACACCCTAAACAAGTGGAGAAGGAACTTCTCAGAAAATGAGCTCCTTAATTTGACCTGGGCCTTCACGCCAAGCTTCATTATCTGGAATTTTTGGAAAGAAAGGAATAAAAGAATTTCCAAGGGTGAACAAACTACCTCTCTTCATCTGTTGGGCTTGATCCTGAAGCAAATTAAGGAGACAGTTAGCACCACTATTCACAATTTTCCCAAGAATCCTCCTACTAATTATGAGTTGAAAACTCTCATACAACTGGGTTTACATGAGCTCATTCCCCAATATCAGTGCAGAAAGGCAAAAGATATGGATACTGAGAAGAATTTCTGGCATCCTCCACCGAAAGGTTATCTAAAATGCAATATTGATGGTGCTTCAAAAGGCAACCCTGGAAGAACAGGTTATGGAGGTGTTTTAAGAGATGAAGATGGAAACATCATCTTTGTTTTCCATTGCCATTTAGGGATAGCCACTAACAATATGGCTGAATTAATGGCTTTGGAACATTATTTAGAGCTTCTGAAACTGACATATTGTTCCAATGTCATTGCTAAAGGAGATTCAGAGATCTCTATCAATGCGGTCAAGAGAATCAATTGTGGAACAGCGCCATAGAAGGTCTCGAAACACTAGAGACTAATTCATGTGTATCGGATAATTCAAAATCATCTTCTGAGTCTTCGAACTGTAAGTGTCAATCATGTTTGAAGAAAAGCCAATAAGCTCACGGATACTCTGGCCAATCAAGGTGTGAAAAATTGAAAGTGCAGAACTGAGTTGATGTGGCAGGAGATACCACAGAGAAATTTCAAAGCTCTCTGCAATGAATAAGAAGCGAAGGACAAATATTTTCAATTACTGGGCCAGAGTAAATAGTTCAAAATGAAGGTTTCTATGCACGTTCATTTCCGGTACTTCAGTTGGTTCGTGGATGAATGGCATGCTCAAACCGGTCACTCTTCACTAGGGAGTGAGTTGCCCTATCTCCTTACTTCTTCGATTTGTAGCACTGAGTCCTTTTCTCAGTCCATGACAGTCTCGGAAACCTATTTAGAGGTGTCTGTACGTGAGCAGAATGGTTGGTTCTTTTGGAAGGTAGACATTTTCTTTCATTTTGCTTATGGGGGAGAATACCAGACACATAGTGGTTTTCGGTTACTCGTTAGTCTTTGGAGTGGAAAGTGGTATAGGAATTATGGGATCGATTCCACTGGGCTCCTGATGCGTGGCAAGGGATGGTCAGAAATACCACCTCCCATCGTGCCCTATCCTTCGTGCAGATTAGCGTTGTGATAGTGTTCCGTGCCGTCCGATTTCGCTGTGGGAGTCAACAGTTTGATTCGGGGGTGCAGCTTGGTGGGCCCTACAGTAATTTCATGCCTTGCAAAACCTTGTAATAGGAGTTTTCGTTGTATTCCTTTCAGTCTAACTTCATTTTATTCATCCTAGGAATTAATTTTTGTAAGGTTAACTTTGCTCTTGCTGAGGGGAAGATCATTTCAAATTAGAATGAATGCTTTTCCTGGGTCATTAAAGCGTAATTGCCTTTTGTAAATTTTGTAGCAATATTTTTTTGTATATTGAAATAGAAGGACAGTCTCTTGCTTCAGCAAAAAAAGATAAAACAAAACTACAGTCCATTTACTTTCAACCACATTTTACGAAATTCAAATCCAATGCTTGGAGAGAAAGTTATGATGATTTTCCCTAGGTCTCTTGTTTGAGATTAAATTCTGGAGCCTGCAAAAACCCAAACTTCCTTGGATCATATCTCCGAAAGTATATTGAACCAAGATCTAAATTTCATACACGAAGTTGAACAATATTTCTGATCCACGTGGTTTAAATTTCAGCTTCTAAAGCCTCATAGAAAAAAATGATAACGAAAATTCCAAGATGTCCTCTTTGAAGAAGCAAAACCCTAGAATCCAGAGCTCTGATACCAATTATTATGCAACCAACTCACAAAATAGAAGAAATGATAGATCAATGACTTGAAAATTATCCTCTTAGAGAGGGAAATCTCCTTTATATTAATTAAATGAACAATTCTAGGATGATACAAATGAAAAAACCTCATTTATATATATAGGAGTCTAAGGGGTCATAATATAATCAAAACCTACATAAAAATAATAATATAAGGACACAACAATAACAATAATGGGATTCTATGGGGCACAACAATAAAAATATGGGGGATACTTAACAACAACAATAAGGGGAATACACTATTATTATAGGGACCTAAAAATATTAGATTGAGGAGGCATGCCATGAATGGTTTACTTATCCATCTCTTTCCCAAATAATCAAAAGGTTGCAGGGGAATCCTAAACCCCAGCCAATCATACATAGGAGGAAGATATTATTTGATATAAGGATCATGTGATTTTATCCCCTCACTCCACACTTAAACCCAACATTTTAGTGGAGCTACACTCCTCACCTATTGCAGACTATTCCATATTTTAAAAAGGTTATTCTCATGCATGCCACTGCTTATGTTGGGTCGGGATGAAATAGGACATTCTTACATTTGTAGTTGAATGTGATGTCTCCATGGACTTCATTACATGTCTCCCTAAATCAAGAAAAAAGTAAGTTATCATGGTGGCGATTGATTCTCTCTCCAAATACACCCATTTTTGTGCCTTACCACACCCATTCACTCCGACATTAATGGATCAAGTATTGATCAATAAAATTTTAAAACTATGTGGCATGCCTACTTCTATTGTGTCTGATCGAGATCCCACCTTCACTAGCAAATTTTGTCAAGATCTATTCAAGCTACATGGCACGTAGCTCCAAATGAGTACAAAAATCACCCTCACCCCAAACATATGGTCAAACAAATGTTTGGAGATGTACCTGAGGTTCTTTTCTTCGAAAAAACAACATCAATGGGCACAATGGTTACCTTTAGAAAAATGGTATAATACTAATTATCATGAAGAAACCAAGATGGCACCATATGAGGTGGTGTATGGCCAACTCCCACCTTCACCAACTTATTATCTTCCAAAATATTCCAAGTTGTAGAGTAGTGGATCAGCCATTGCACCACCACTCTCACTCTTCTTAATGATAATATCCATAAAGCTCAAAACTGAATGAAGTAACATGTTGACCAACATTGCTTCGAAAGGTATTTTAAAGTGGGTGACCAAGTGTTTCTTTGCCTCCAACCTTATAAGTAGACATCTCTTAAAGGAAAGGGCTTCCAAAAATTAACTCAAAAATTTGATGGGCCTTATCTGGTGATTCAATGTATTGGCTCAATCACCTACAAATCGGCCTAGCTAGCCACTTCACAAGTCCACCCAATCTTCCATCTCTCATACCTCAAGAAAGTAGCGGGACAAAATTGCAAGGTTTAAACCATACTTCGTTAATTGGATGAGGAAGGTTCTCTCGGGATTTGACTAGAACTGGCACTGGATTCACAAGAAATTCATATTCGGTTGCACTATCAAGGAATTCCTTATTTAGTGGAAACACACCTTACCAAAATATGTGACATAGTTACCGACAACTATTCTCCAACAATTTCCGTAGCTCCAACCTTTAGTACAAGGTTACTTCTGAAGGGGGAGGGCATGTTAGGGTGTGACCCTAACCCATTTATTAATGTAATAGGCCCAAAGGTCCCTATAAGATTCATGATCCATTAGTTTCCTAAATAAAGCTCATAAGCAGTTAACCACATTAGTGATGATAATAAGTCATTGACCCGCATTATAAAAAATAGACCAAAATTAGATAGTTTAGTTAAGGATGACGAATAAACGGGTCATATATAACAAATAAAGTGGTCAACTCACATTATGCAAGTGACCATGAGTAGTTATGGTTTTGGATCTCATGAAACTATATAGTCAAAGATAACAAGCGAAGTCTTGTCAATTATTTTGTATTTAAGTTCTGCTTTTCTAGAAGTTTCCCCCTCGAAGAGACAAGTGAATGTTATATTTTTCTACTCATAATAAATATCTTCATCTTATCTCATTTATGACATTATTTATCTGGTATTTTCTTGGATTTTGATGTTATCTACCGGTCAAGAGCATTATAAAATATTGGGGGAGGGTGTGGTTGTCCCACCTCATGCAACCATACATGTTAACTTGTATTCATTCCCTTCACAATAATATGGAAACTTGTTCTCTATCAACGAGCTCCTAGTTGGGTTACCTCGACTTCATATTCTTCTATTGTGCCTATGACATTCCCCCATCGCTGGTGGGATATTTCCCCCACAACACATGCTTTGTGGAGGTTAATTCTAACTGTCATGGCCCCACAATATGTAGTTATTTTGGTGATTCGACTTTAGTTTAGGGGAAAGGTCTATCCTATGGCCATGGTTATGAGAGTGTCATATTACATGGTGGTCCTGCCTTTCAGGACGTTGGCCCTTAATGCATGCATCTAGTGCCAAATTTCCATGAGAGGAGTAGGAAAATAATGGATGAGGAGGTAACCCATATAATGTTGGTGGCTACTACGACGGAAACTCAAGTAGGGGAGGATAATGACTAACAAAGGCGATTCCTCAACATAAAGCATTTACAAGCTCCGTAGAATGACCATTACTCATAATTTTTTCTAAGTCCAACCTATACAAACCTTCAACACTTTTAGTTTGACAGCTTTTATATAGTGGATGTTGGTTCATATTCTTTATAGTCCCTTGGTTGTGTGCACTGGTGTTGGCATTTTTTGTTTCTTGTGGCTGTCGAATTGTACTCAGAGTCTCTCCATATTTGTTAATTTTTTGTCTCATCTCACTTGAATCCACTCTAGACCTACTTGGAAGCTAAGTATTTACTAGGAAACCTTGATAATTCATATTTTGTATTACACTGTATTATTGGTTGCTTTGTTTTCTAGTGGTCATCATCACTCTGGCTTGTTGTGAACTAGCACACCATGCCTTTCCATAGGATGCATTATTTTTGGGGGTCTCGTGGCAAAGGCCTTCAAGGTCGACTACAACCTCAATCCCAAGCACAAAATGTTGTATCTATTTTCCATTCCACAACCCCTCTGAAAATCCAAGAGGAAGTATATCAACTAGAAGCCTTGACCACTAAACACCTCCAAGCTTACTCTGATTTGGAAATCCATGAAGAAGTAGCCAATTAGGTTCTAGATCCTAGGGATACCAGGGGAAGAAAGAGTCAATATCTTAACTCTCATATCCTCCACTGGAAAATGAAGACACTTCTAGGTAGGGTCTTGAAGGAATATCATGAGGACTACAAAAACATCATCCTTTTTTTAAATAAAATTTGGCAGGTTCAATGCCACCATTTCTCTTGTTGTGTCGGTCTCGATGCTCAACTAGCTCACATAGAAGGCCATCTACAATGCGGTTTGAAACCTCCAACCATAGTAGGTACAAATGCCCAAGATTAGACCTCACTCACTTCATAAAATACTTGATTTCTTTACAGCCTTTTGGCTTATGTTTTTTTACTTTTAGTAGTTAAGCTTATTTCAATATATAAATTTAGTAGTAAAATAGCATTTCAAAATAAAAGATAAATTATTGTAAAATAGTGTTAAGAAAGGTGGTCTATGTTGTCTACCATTTTGATATTGATAGTGAGAATTTATAGGACTTTATGGAAGAAGCAAGTTGTGTAGGCCTGACACTAGCATGATTAATTCTCATCCTTATTCTATATACAAGTAATAATGGTTTTTATAGTTATTTGTGTATTAGTGTTAGAATGTTTATAAATATAAATAAAATAAAGGTAATAGTGATTAAAATAAAATTAATCAAAAGCTAATTGATATTATATTATTAAATAAAGAATTAATAAAACAATATAAATTTTTCAAATTTTGGTCTTTGGAAAAAATGAAGTTTTACCTAGTTATCTCAATGGTTTTGCATGAATGTGTAGTTTGAGACCATAATACATCTATAAAAAATAGAAGAAAATGAATTAAATTTAAAAGTGATTTATAATAAATGGACCTGATTTAAAATAATTTATATTGATTTTTAAAATCAAAGAGATCACTTTTTAAATATATATATAAAATAATTTAAGTTAGAATTTTTACATTGATAATAATGTTATGCTTAGATAAATAATGTATAAATACAAATAATTAAAATGAAAAATAAGGAATTTCATAGCATTTATTTAAACATTAATAAAATTATTCAAAATTAAAATACCTTGAAGTGAAGATGTACTAAATTGTGGAGAGAATGTTCTACACAATTTTAATAATATTGAAAGAATTATCATAATTAAAATTATAAATTTAATGTAAACAATATGTAAAATGAAAATAACAAAGAATTGTATTACTATTAAAAAAACATATATATACCCAAAATTAAAGGATCAAAATTACTTTTGCTTTTTTTTAATAGTTTTGTCTTGCGTTTTTTTATGACGGAAAAAATCATGCCCACAGCAGCTTTAGATCATACATAATCTTTTTATTAGTTATTTATAATAACATGGACTCTCAGAGAAAACCTCAGAATGTAATGCATGTTAGAGAATGTAATGCATGTTAGAGAATGTAATGCGCCAACTCCCCTTGAGTAGCCGCGCGGTCCAAAAGAATACAACAAAGAGAAGAAACCAGCACGTTAGATAATGTTACAGTAACGTGTTAGCGAGCTAGCTGTGTCGCATATTGTAAATAAAATGAATTATCTAAATTGCCAAAGATTCAACGGTTAATACAACTTTACCAGTTGACATGCAGAGTTCCGAACACAGGAAACAGTATGGGATGGAGCAGAATCCATGGTTTCTGGCTGTAGTTAATATATGTCGGGTTTTGACTGGTGGTTATAGTTTCTTCACATTCAATGCCCAATTATAGTTAATCTAGTTGAGTGTTTACGTAAGAACTCATATGCTATTATTAATTTGGTCTATGGTATAAATAAGTACGTTGGGTTACCAATTTTGTATATGGTATAAATATGCACGTTGGGATACTAATTTGCTTATTTGGTATTGTTATTTTGGAGATCTCTTTTCAGTTTTATGAATTTTGTTTTATTTTTTTTACATATATGAACCTATAAAAATATCAATATTTGTTATTTTTTTTACGTAAAAACTCATATGCTATTATTAAGCTATATGGTATAAATAAGTAGGTTGGGTTACCAATTTTGTATATGGTATAAATATGTACGTAGGGATACTAATTTGGTTATTTGGTATTGTTATTTTAGATCTCTATTTTCAGTTTTATGGATTTTGATTTACCATTTTTTTTTGCATATCATCTCTGAACCTATAAAAAGGGATCAATATTTGTTATTCTTTTTTCTTAAGAGAAAAATGGCATTTATCTAAATGTTGTTGTGTTGTCATATAAATATTTTGGAAAAAGTTAGAACAATGTTCATATATGTATATTAATAGCTTTAGAGGTCACCCAATCTATCTCTGAAATGTGTTGGGTTGTAGCTTTGTAGCCGTCTTAAACAAAAACAAATTGTAAGTATCCCTGCTCATTTCAGGAAAAATGTGTGAAAAGAAGACTCACTACAAATCTTGTAAAGACTAGTCAATAATATGTAATAAGAGAAATATTTTTAGATTTTCCACTTGAATCTGTTTCTTTTCCATTTCATTACCAAGAGAGGTTTTGAGCCAAGAAAAAGACTACCCTTATACCACAAAAAAAGGGTTAGCTTGACAAGGACCATAAAAAAACCAAGGAAATGTTATGTCAATGGAAGCATACATACTAAGCAATGTAAATTGATGCTTTATTACTATTTATTTAATTTTGTATTTAAAGATTTTTATTTCATAATGTTTATTTTTGTAAATAGTTGGAGAAATGTGTTGCTTTATCACTTGGGAAACTAGAGTAGTGATGAAATCATAGTCTTGGATGCCAATTTGGTTATTTGATATTGTTATTTTAGACATCTCCTTTCAGTTTTATGGATTTTGATTTACCTGTATTGTCATTTTATGTGCAAATATTTTGGAAAAAGGCAAACCAATGTTCATATATGCATATCAATAGTCTAGGTCACCCCATCTATGGTCCTTCATATACTAAATATACTAAATGTGTTGGGTTCTAGCTTCGTGGCCCTCTTAAACAAACTGTAAGCATCCCTGCTCATTTCACAAAAACTCTGTGAAAGAAGAGTCACTAGAAATCTTGTAAGGACTAGAGAAAAATGTGTGAATAGAAGAGTCACTAGAAATCTTGTAAAGATTAGTCAATAAACTGCAATAAGAGAGATACTTTTAGATTTTTCACTTGAATATGTTTCTTTTCCATTTCATTACCAAGAGAGTCACCAAAAACGTGAATTTTTTTTTGTTTCTTTGCTACCTCAAGGATTTTCCATAGCCCCAAGAATGCAGCCTTGTTTTTGGTGGCCTTGTCATGAGCATATCTAACCTAGATGATGTGGTTTTGAGCCAAGAAAAGGACTACCCCTATACCACAAAAAGAAGGGTTAGCTTGATAAGGACCATAAAAAAATCAAGGAAATGTATGCCAAATGAGGCATTGTGTCTCCCTCTCTCTCTCTCCCCTCCATCTCTATCTCCCTCTCCTCTCTTCCTAGCCATGGCATTAGTCCATGCTCTTATAACGAAGCATATTACCAAGTTCATAATATCAATGACAAAGTGGGGTGAATATACATGATTAAGAATCTTGTCATATTGTTATAAAATATTTTGATCGTGAAATAAGTTATGTTTTTTTGGGCAATGTGGTATTGATAAGCCATGGTATTGGCCCATGGTGTTGTAACAAAGTCTATTTACAAGTTAATAATATCCATGGTAAAGTGGGGGTGAATATCCATGGTTAGGAATATTTTCATATTTTTCTAAAATATTTTGATTGTGAAATAAGTTATGTTTTTTGGGCATGTGGTATTGGTAATTCTTAGTATTGGCCCATGGTGTTGTAACAAAGCCTAAATAAAGTACAAGTTAATAATATCCACCATAAAATCAGGGTAAATATCCATGGTTGAGAATATTGTCATATTGTTATAAAATATTTTAGTTGTGAAATAGGTTTTGGTTTTGGGGCATGCGGTATTGATAAGCCATGGTATTGGCCCATGGTATTGTAACAAAGCCTATTCACAAAATCAAAATATAACAAATTGAATTTTATTATTTTTATCACTTTGTTATTATTATTAATTGAACCAACATTTAAATGTTTGCACAATATCACTTTCTAACTGTTAACTTTTAATTTTTTTTCTATTTTTTAATCAAGCCAACATTTAAATTGTTTACATACTTACATTACATCTTCACATCTACTCTATATTACATATATTACACAACATGCATAGTAATATATTACACATAAGTTTTTCTCGATCAACAATTCTTCATTAAATTCTTCTTAGAACCTACATAGGCTTCCTTATTAGGAATAAATAATTACCCTACATCTCATCTAGCATATCAAGGCCTAGCTTCATCCTCAATATGCTAATCTAGATCTCCTTTGTTGCTTCATGCACTTTCCTCAAACCTTACACAACTATGTATCTCATTCATGGAAAACTTGCAACATTACTCATGTATTTCTCTCTCTTACCTGAGAATCTCTCTCCCAATGTCTTGTTCCCTAACACATAATTGTGCTCTTGCTCACCACAAGCCATATTGACCATCTTTTCTAACAATTGGCCCTCTAAGCACTCTTTATTGTCAATAAGTCTTCTTGAACCTCTTCATTGTCAATGGACCCTCTTGGCCCTCTTGGTGTGAACAAGACCTCTTAGCCCTCTTGGTGTGAACAAGACCTCTTAACCCTCCACAGGCTCTCTCATCCCTCTCAGCCCAACCACGGGTCTCAAGCCTACTCAACCTTATCCTACATAAGATTCTCTCTTTCCAACCACCTTTCATAGGTCGTCTTGGCTCTCAAGGCTCTGAGGCTTACTCAAATTTATACACACCTTTAGATACTACAAAAATAAACACTCCCTCCTAGCAAGGAAAGGACTCTCCACCACCCCCAACTTATCCCTATTGAAAAAAACTTCATGTTCACCAGGGGCTTCATGATAATTTTTAGAATGTGCTAATATGTAGATATGTATAGAAACCTCACAACACCCTTATAGACCCCCACCACTAATGAAGTTGTACTTGATCTCTATGTGTTTGGACCTGTCATGAAGCACTATACTCTTTATTATCAAAATGAATCATGGATAGCCCCATCTTAAGATTAAATAAACCTATGAGAATTTTGTGAAGCCATATATCCTCACAATTCACAATAATTGTATCCATACACTTAACCTCCATTGAGATAAGTGCTATGGAGGTGTACTCACCCCATTATTTGACCTTCAGATCATGATCTTCATCCCTATCTAGTTTTGCATAAGTTCACTAAGTGCTTGAAACTCACTAAAGGCCTCACCCTTGGGCTTCAGAAAGTATATCTATCACATACTCCACTAACAAAGTACCACCTATATCTAAATGTATCAAACCCAACACACCTTTGGACCTACTCTTGTTTCTTGAAAAAGTATCCTTCGCATAATTTCCAAGCACACATCCCTTTCACACTCCATCCTACTCTACATTGAACTCCATAATACCATTGACCATCTATAGAAACAATGGTAAAGTTCTAAATTGAAATTGACCCATCCTCCTATTCCATAACTCCGATAGGTTGCCACTATCATGTTCTAGGGATTATATTAATTTGGGTTGCCACTATCACGCAATTGTCTCTACCTCCAATCACTCTCATTGAGATAACATCATATCCCATAGGCCTAACAAGCACTTATCCACCTGTAAAGTTAACCTCAAAACCCTTTTCCTTTATAGCCAATACATACATCACCTCATTCACCTCCATTGAACTCCTAGAATACAACTGAAAATGTATGGTTCCCTCTCCCTCTACAACGCCTTTACCATATTGGTGAAAATATTTGAAAATATTTTCATGTAATGAGATGCTCCACTACCCATGAACCACACCCCTGTGTAATGATGTGAAAAAGGCAGGACATCAATGATAATTCCTTCTCATTATTGGTGGCCAAATCTTTCATCTACGCAGATGCTCCAATATGTTCCTTTCCCTTTCCCTTATTCTTGTTTGAAAATTGACTTGGAAAGTGCATATATTTGTGATATGCAAAGTATTTCACTTTTCTCATGTCCCTATTCTTGTTAGCATGTGAAGTAGATCCTCATTATGCATTTTATTTGGTCTTTTCCTTACCCTTCCTTGCTTAACTAGAATGTTCAAGGTTCTCCTCATCCCCACACTTTTGTTGTTTTCTAGGAAATGACTCTAAGGTTTTCTTTTGAGTGAATTCATCCCATATTCTACCCAATCAACTAGTTTATTTTGTGCTAGAACATATATCAAAATGATATCTTGTTTTTTGTAAAGCTATTCAAGGCTATCCTTACAAGCTCCTCATCTGACATGCTACCCCATTAGCTCCAAGATCATTTTGAATTTGTTGAATCCTAGTGAGATATGATGGCAATGTGCACGACTAGTCAAATAGGTATTCCTTAACTTTTCCATGAACACCATTTTTGGTTTTCGTTATCAATCTAGTACAAACTAATAGAAGCAATCCACATCTCATTGGAAATCTTCTTCCTTGAAATGTGAGGGATGACATGATCCTTCATTGCATCCATGATGATGTGTTTGGCTTTCACATCCTTCAAATAATTAACGACCAATAATATAGCATATGTGAGGTGTAATGACTTTATAGAAACTCCTGTAGATTGTTATCCATGAGAATTAGGGCTATTCCACCCTTAAATTGACTAAAATTTGTTTCCCCTTTTTTATGGTCTTCATATCTCAACTTGGTAGAAGTATTTCTCCTAGATTAATCGCTCAACCATAAATCCCTTAGTTAAAAATAAAATGTGTTAATGTAAATCCATGTGCTATTGATTTCCCTCTTCACAAAGCTTAAAGTTTCTTTGATACCATGTTAAATTCCAAACACCATATTTAATCCATTTCACATGGAAATTATTTTATACCCAATTTTTTTTTAACTAGTATACCAATTTTCCAAATGGCTAATAATAAACATTGGTATTTTTACCTTCTTAAAATAAATTTCTGTTTGACAATATTTAGAAAAATCAGTCACAAACAACACATAAATCTTCCCAATCAAATTTTCCTTCACATTATTTTATCTAGAAATTTAGGTTACATGACCCACAAAGAAATACATAGCAATTGCAACAAATATTTGAACCTTTAAATGGCCCATTGGATTCTCATCCTAGAATTTTTTTGGATTTCTTAGACAAAATCAACCCTAACAAAACTTAGCTTCTACTTGTGAAATTTTTCGAACTTTGGTTGTACAACTTGCACACTTGGAAAACTTTCCCCCTAGCTAGAAGCTCAACCTCCTCCCTTTCTCCACGTGGCCTTGGTTGGAAACTCACCCTTACTCACAAATTTTGGCCTGGATATAAAACTTGGCCTCCTCGTTGAAGATCTTAGACCCTCTCTTTGAATTGTCATCATCATCTCATTTCCCTTTCAAAAATCTCGTTTTGCACACTTTCTTCTTGTCTTCAATCACGCAAGCCTCTCACTCATCGAGAAATTTATTTTCTCAATCATAGTGTTATGTACTCATCCTTTATTAGGATCTCTTGTAATTTCTCATTGAGCCAAATTCCTAACCTCCAAAGTGGTAAAGGCTAGTATTAAATACTAACCCACATAGATCAATGGTGGAGATTAGCTCTAAGTCACTTAAATAATTGAATTATTTATTATTAGAAAATTTAGCCCAATAATCGATATTAATAAATAGATTAAATTTGTTGCTTTCCTATCTTAAAACTTAGGAGCTAAATCATAATACTTGCTCCTCTCAAACAAGAAGTGAAAAGGGACTCTCTCCTACATGATAGACACTTACCCTATGTTGAATAATTTCCAATGCTAAAAACATCAACAACTTGTTCCTTTAAATAAGATGCCCCATTCCACCAAGGTTGCATGTCTAGTGCAATATCATGAACAGGGGCCAATAGATGGTCTTAGAACCCAAGCCAAAGAGAGCACTAATGGATGGAAGGGATAAAGATTTTAAAAACCAGTGTTGGTTGTAAATTTGGAACCCAAAGCAAGAGACCAAGGATGATATGAGACTAGAAGGCTTATATTCAACATAGTGAATAGCTTAGAAGGACTACGAATGGGATGCAATATTTTCATGTCAAGAAGGTTTAGACATTAAACAATAGCCCAAAGGAAAGACCTAGAGAGGAAGAGGTGAAGCATAAGTACCAATTCCCAATGGACAAGTTGGATAAAGAGGAAAACAAATAAGGGAAAAATATAAGAACATAATGTTTTAAAAAATAAGCCAAGAAAAGAACCTAAATGAGAGAAAATTGCATGGAGTAGAACAATGCCATGAGAATATATAATGCACCACCATAACCTCCTTGCTATTATATTATAATCACTCCCTCATTTTGCAATATTCCACCTTGTAAAATCAATGTCCATCCCAATTTGAAATGACCATAATTCATGGGAGAACTCACCAGAGATAGACACTATGTAGTTGCCAATGTCCAAATCCACACATCATTAACATGATAAAAATCCACTAAATCCTGAGCATTAACGCGATACTAAAACCACAATGAACTTTCCTCGTGGATGTATTAAACCATTTTATACTTAATGCAGGGAATTCAAAACATGACAATGGTATGGGGGATGTTGTATGGCTCCTTCCTCAACCATGTGTACATGGTGGGATGGAAGCCATGTTCTTCTGCACTTCTCATAATATTTTCACCATATTCGAGGAAGAAATATCCTTCATTGATAAATAAGATTAATATTTTTTGAGAGGGTAAGTAGGGAGGGAGCGCCATGTGTGGCTAAGGAGTGATGCATAATCTTTGTAACCTTCATTAGCAAGAAGGTCTACAATCTTATTTTCATATTATATGACATGTGATGCGATAACCATAAGGATTGAATGGAGGAAAGTGGCCACCTAATCCAAGCTACATTCTATATTCCAGTTACTAGATATTTTAGCTGGTGTAGTGCCATGGATTGTTTTAGTCATCATATTGATTACAAGTTGAGAGCCCGTTCAAGTAGTAATTTTCAGAAGGCTTGAGCCTAGTCCATATGAATTCTAATTTATATGGGTTTGATTTCTACATGTTGACATATTTTTGTGTACCCACCACCATCACTTTGTACTATATACCATAGCCATACTTCTTTCTGCAAATGAATTCACACACTCTTATACACAATCATTTGTGTGTGAAAACTACATAACCCAACTCTCTGCACTCTTCTCTCTTTGAAAATCCACTCCCCCTACACAACTTATCCCCAAAATAGTTCAATGTTGCACACAACCTTTTCTCCACATAAACAATCCCTCACACATGACAAATATTCATACACAATATGCCATATATGGCACCTAGTTTCCTTTATTCCATACTTAGTGGAAATCATGCTCGTTTCCCCTTTAAAGGCTAATTGAAAGCTTATTTAAGATAGTCTAATCCTCAAGATAAAAAGAGGTGCTTGATATTGTACTATGTGAACTACTTATTGGCACACCTATTAAATATTTTCCATGAGGTATTAACTTCCCATTATCATTCTGACATGACTTGATGGAGGTGGTATATTACGAAGAAACATTATATTTAATGCTACCATAAAATGAGGATTTAATGGCTCATAATTCTAGCAAAGCCTCATTTATATATCATGTATTCCTAAGTGCATTGAAGAAATAAGAATGATGGCAATGAAAAGCAAGGAGTATGAAATTTGTGGATATACAACCAACTCATTATCTTTTTAGGAGAATAAATTCCACTAGTTAGATGCATATTAGTGGTATTTAAATTTGGCTTGGAAAAGAGGGAAAAAAAAAATATTTGGAGCATGAGGTTTGGAGCATGAGGTTTGTAACTCCTCAACCAAAATTGATTCGTGTGTTTTATTCCTTCAAGTAGGTCTTCATTATATACATGAGGGAGAGATTGTTCACTTCATCTCCCGATGACTATTCATATTACTTATTTATCTATTTACATTATATTCACCCAATCCTGATGATTAGGTGTCAACATTCCCCCCCTTAATTTGAAGGGAAGTTGGTGAGTCCAAGCATCATTCTGAATCGTTCAAGCTTTTCTCTTCCAAGCACTTTGGTGAAGATGTCTGCAATTTTCTCATTAGTGGAACAATGATGGAGATGGATTGTTTGGGCCTCAACATGATGTTGAATTAGATGATATTTAGTATTGATGTGATTCGTTCGATCATGCAACTTTGGGTTCTTGGCCAACTTTATTGCAGAGGTATTGTTAATCATGAGTGGAGTTGATTGTACTTGTTTTA